>CM057381.1:93415000-93605000 GCA_030015415.1 Cynopterus sphinx
AGTGAGTGTACATAGAGAAAAGGATCAGGGACTGAGCTCCATGTGTGTGGTTAGCATCGATTTATTTTCTTACACTTATTTGAGTTCACTTATTAACATCCCTTTCTGGGATTTTATCGTCATATGAAACTTAAGGTTATTTTCTTTCAAATTTTGGGAATTTTTTACTGAAGTAATTTTTCTTCTGAATGAGGCTACAGCTGATGCAAGTGTTATTTAATACTTAAAGTATTTTTTTAGTTTATTTTTGGATTAAGAGAATTATCTGATTTTTTCTTCCTTGTTTTTAGGGATGATTTGGTCAGACATTAAAAGACTCTGGTATGAAGGGTTGGAAGACTTTTTAGAAGAATCTCGTAATCAACTCAGTTTTGTCATGAATTCACTTTATTTGGCAACCTTTGCCCTCAAAGTGGTTGCTCACAACAAGGTGACTATTAACTATGTCAATTGGAGGTACAAATGAAGTTTGTTTAGGAAAAACTTGGGATTTTTAGCTACCTAACTCAGAGTTACTTTGGCTCAAATCTTTATCTGATGTGTTTTTATTTTAAACCTATCCTTGTACAAGGGAACAGTGCAGTGTTTCCTTCCTTTGCAATAGTTCAAAGGGTGTTAATTAGCTTTAAATGTTGGTTACCTGTTCATGCCAGGCACCATGGTTGATACTTGTTATACTTTATCTCATTTTATCCTCACAGGGACTCTATGAGACAGATGTCCTTATTCCCATTTTGCTAATAAGGAAAATGAAGCTCAGTAATACTAAGTAACTTGTCCGAGACCACACAGTAAGAAACCAAGACCGGATTTAAATCCAGGTCTGTTTAGGCATTTTTTTTTCTACCAAATGCCGATTCCTTATATTTGAGCCAGATTTATTTACTTCATTAACCTGTATATACTTAAAATGAAAACATAAACTTATTTAATTGATTAGTGTTAGATATCTTTACATGTGCCAGAAAAGAGGTTTATCTGAATGGAATTCATTATATAGTGTCTTACACATTCCAAATCATGATTATTATGTTACACAGCTTAAAAAGTGGTTACTGTATATGTAATTATTTTTCTGATACCTACATTTTTATATTTAGAATTGACAAAAATCTAGCCTTCTAGACATGCTACAATTTTACTTTTATAAAGTTTTAAGCTTCCTCAAGCCCAGAAAAGGCAATAGATTTTATGTTAACTATTTTTGTTTAAACCTTCAGTTTAGAATTCTTCTGAGGTGTCACATTCAAGAACTAAAAAATATGGTATTTTCTGGTTTTTTTTTTTTAATTAATTTATAGACTTTAGAGAAAGCAAACTGGTTATACTTATGTCATTTTACTTTATTAAAAAAAACACCTCTTCATTTAAGTAATTGGTAGTATAGAATATGTTTGTTAGGTATGTTCAATGACCAGGGTTGCAAAATTACTAAGAAAATAAAAATTGCTCATACATAGATATATGGTTCAATAAAGAGATTGAGGGTAGTTGGTTTTTTTTGTTTGTTGGTTTGGTTTTGGGTTTTTTTAGCTGGTCTCTTTAGTTCTAGAAATGGGATTCCTAGATAATTTATTATCCAAACCAGGACTTTTTGAGAGTGAAAGGGGACAGACAGTATTAATAATTATGCTAGGAAAACTGGTATATAATCTGTGACTATCCCAGGCAATTGGAACATGTGACCACTCTCTGTCTAGGTATAACAATGCACTCTTTTCCTTGGTATTTAGAAGGGAGAAGAATCTCTACAGTTCATTCTAGAATCCTGAGTCAGAGGCTAGGTTAATTTAATATGATAGCTTATTAATTGACATGCAAAGGTACTTAAGTTTGTGTTGTGGAATTTAAGGAAAACTAGCAAACATTTCATTCATAAAAAGTTTAATGACAATTTTTTGTTTAATTTTTTAAAACCTAAGATTCTGAGAAAACCATATAGAGTAAGTGATATTGCCTCATTTATGTAGGAATCTTTTATTTAATTAAAACAATGTATTTCTATTAAAAGAAGAGAGCTTTATAAAACATAGAGATCCCTTACAACGGGGGAGTCACAATTAAAAGTTTTAAATCAGAATATTTGTTTTTATATTCCTAAATTGAGAGCTATTTACCTTTGGCTTTTTCTTTCTAACATTAGTTTCATGATTTTGCTGATCGGAAGGACTGGGATGCATTCCATCCTACACTGGTGGCAGAAGGGCTTTTTGCATTTGCAAATGTTCTGAGCTACCTCCGTCTCTTTTTTATGTATACAACAAGCTCTATCTTGGGTCCATTACAGGTAAATAATTAAAATTTCTTTTTTAATTTTATTTTTTTAGTTTTAAGTATACAGTACATTGGTTAGACATTTATATAGTTTGTAAAACAATCCCCTTAATAATATTGCTCTTTCTTTCCTCTGATTTTCCACCTAGCCAATATATTAATGCTAACTGCATGCTCTGTGCCAGGCCCCCTTTCCCTGTGACCATCTAACAACTAATTTGTACTTTTTTAACCCTTTACCCCATTCTCCCAGCCCTCTGTCTGTCACCAAAATTTTCTCAGTATTTGAGAGTCTGTTTTGATTAGCTTGTTCCTTTTCTTCCTTAGATTCCACTTATAAGTGAAATCATATGGTATTGACTTTTCCCTGTCTGACTCATTTCACTCAGCATAATAACTTCTAGAAACATCCATATCATTGCAAATGGGAGGATTTCACTTTTTTTAATGACTGAGTAATATTCCATTGTATATATGAACCTTAACTTGTTTATCCAGTCATCTGTTGTTGGGCATTTAGGTTGCTTTCATATAATAGCTATTGTAAATTGTGCTGCCATGAATATTGGGGTGCCTAGATCTTTATAAATTATCGTTTTGGTTTTCTTTGGATAAATGCCCAGAAGTTCAATTGCTGAGTTAAAAGGTATATCCATTTTTAATTTTTGGAGGAGACTCCAGATTGTTTTCCATACCATCTGTACCAATTTGCAATCCCACCAACAATTTATGAGGGTTCTCTTTTCTCCGCATCCTCGCCAATACTTGTTCTTTGCTCAATTAATGATAGCCCTTCTGACAGGTGTCTGGTGATAGCTCATTGTGGTTTTAATTTGCATTTCTCTCATGATTAGTGACCTTGACTATCTTTTCATGTCTATTGGCCATCTGTATTTCCTCTTTGGAGAAGTATCTGATCAGGTCTTCTGCCCATTTTTTAATTGTATTGTTTTGTTGTTGTTGTTGAGTTGTATGAGTTCTTTATATATTTTGGGTATTAACCTCTTATTAGATGTATCATTTGTGAATATCTTCTCCCAATCAGTCGATTGTCTTTTTACTTTGTTGATGGTTTGTTTTGCTGTACAAAGTTTTAGTTCAATGTAGTTCCATTTGTTTGTTTTTTCTTTTGTTTCTCTTGCCCAAGAAGATATATCTGAAAAGAAATAACTGTTAGCAGTATCAGAGAGCTTACTGCCTATGTTTTCTCCTAGAAGTTTTATGGTTTCTGGTCTTACATTTAAGTCTTTAATCCATTTTGAGTCTATTTTTGTATACAGTGTAAGAAAGTGGTCCAGCTTTTTTTTTCTTTTTGCATGTATCTGTCCAATTTTCCCAGCACCATTTATTGAAGAAACTATCTTTACCACAATGTATAGTCTTACCTCCTTTGTCATATATTAAGTGAGCGTATAAGCGTGGATCTATTTCCTAGTTCTCTATTCTTGTCCATTGATCAGTGTATCTGTTTTTATACCAGTAGCATGCTGTTTTGATTACTGTAGCCTTGTATAGTTTGATATTGGGTGAGTGATACCTCCAACTTTCTTCTTCTTTCTCAAGATTGCTGTGGCTGTTCAGGGTCTCTTATGGTTCTGTATAAATTTTAGGATTATTTGTTCTAATTCTGAAAAATGTCATTGGTATTTTGATAGACATTGCATTGAATCTATAGATTGCTTTGGGTAGTATGGCCTTTTTAATAATGTTGATTCTTCCTACCCATGAGCATGGTATATGCTTCCATTTATTTGTATCTTCTTCCGTTTCTTTTTTCAATGACATAATTTTCTGAGAACGAGTCTTTTACTTCCTTGGTTAATTTGATTCCCAGATATTTTATTGTTTTCAATACAATTGTAAATGGAATTGTTTTCTTAATTTCTCTTTCTAAAAGTTCATCATTGGAGTATAAAACTGTCACTGACTTCTAAATATTTATTTTGTAACCTACTACTTTACTGAATTCATTGATCAGTTCAAACAGTTTTTTGGTGGACTCTTTAGGGTTCTCTATATAAAGTATGTCATAAAGAACATTTGTTAGATGTCATTATTATTACATCTTTCTACTTGTCAACTGGAACACTGTTTTCATTATGTTAAGCTAAACTTTGCTTTTGAAAATAATTAACAATTGAAAGGACATGGTGTGTTCATCTTCTTTGCTTCTGGTTGAATAATAATAATTTGCTTTCAAGTATTCAAGTATTACTTTTAAGAATTACTAAGCTATGGTTCATTGTCCCTCTTCCTGCAGTCCATAGACATAGATGTGTTTTAAGTATAGTTATGCTTCAGACGTTACAGGGACATAAAAATCTGCTTTTTACCAAAATGAGTCACACATTTAAAGTTTTAAGCAATAAATATAAGAGAGGTATTATGCAAACAATATATACTTCATGATGATTTTGAAAATAAGTAATTTTGTTTAATAAATATTAAATGAAGTTGGAAAAGTCCCATTTTTAGAGCTAAAAAATTTCATAGAGTTCATGCTGTCCAACTTTGTGCTTTATAGTACTTTATAGTTAATGAAATAAAGCTTTTGAGAATGGTATGTGATTTGTTCAAAGTATTATGATTATTATGCATGAGAGTACAGAACTAAATTCTGAGTCTTATTATACTAAAGAAAGGAGTCATCATTTTTTGCATTTACCACCCACAGATTTTAGTAATTGATTATTTTTAGAAGGTGGGATCAACTCTGCTGGGTGACTGGCTCTACATATACTCTAAATTATGTCTGAAAATCTGAGCAATATTTATTTTTCCTTGATAAGTCAAAATTTACTAACAATTTAGAGTCTCATTTATATTTATAAAGGTAATATTTTAAATAAAAGGCATAATTACCTTCTCCAGAGATATGTAAAGAAAACATGTAGGAAAAACCTGATTTTATTTGGCTCATGCTATCATCCTACAGCAGTGTTTCCTGAAGTGTGACCCACTTAACCAAGTCCTGTGAGATGCTCTGACTGAAATAAGTTGGGACATACTGCTTTTCACATATCTCCTTTGGGAATTCACATTGTGCGTTATCACATTAAAGTGTGTAAGAAAGAAATAAAGACGTGTCTAACCTGTTCAAACTATCACTAATTAAAATTCATTTAATGTCATACCCATTTTTTATGGAATAGGCTCAGATCTCTATTTTTCTCCAAAACAAAATGTGAAACACTGCTTTAAGCCATCTCTTATTTTGATTAAATTTTGCCACTAATATTTTCTATGAATATGTTAATCAAGAGTCAGTGGTATTTGAGGATGATTCCATAGTGTATTGATTAGCACTTCTGCTTTACATGCAGAAGGTCCTGGGTTTGCACCCCAGGTGGAGCCACGGACTGTTCCCCAGGTGTGCCAGGCCCTGGGTGCGTGCCGCAAGTGCATGGGAGGAGATACCCCTCCTTCAGAGACCCAGTTTTTAAGGGGAGACAGCAACATCCATAGGTCAGGGGTGGAAGTTGGTAGGGCAGGAATTAAAGAGAGGGAAAAAAAAAGTCAATAGTATTTTTACATGCACTTTTTTTTAAGTGAAAAACTGATATTACTAAGTTTTTATTCTGGAAATTTCTTCATAAATTTCTGTAGGATAAAAAATGGATAAAGCATATTAGTGAATTATCTATTTGTTTTTCTTAAAACCATTGATTCAGGTCTTCTTGATTTAGTTTCTTACCAAAAGAACTATAAATGTATATACAAATACTGCATTTGTCATTTCAGCTGTCATATGTGTTTTTCAACTCCAGCAGGATAAATTATATTGTTCTAATAGTCTAGTCTTAGAACTAACAGATAATTTGTCAGGCCAACAAATATTTATGGTGTTCTAATTTTTTTAAAAATGTCTGCAGGTTAATCATAATATATGTTTAAATATTATGATCTAGTCCAGAAAATGATTTTTAAAAAGTTATCTTTATTGATAAGCATGTTTGCTACTCAAAATTGAAGAATGCAAAGACTCACCTGAGATGGAGGAGAGGTGCTCTAGTTGCTCTCCAAATTCTTGGTTATGGAATATTTGGCTTATCCTGGTGCATGCAGTTTGGCTGTGGAGTTGTTTGTAACATGTGCTGGGGTTGGAGCTCCATGTACACTTTGGGATGATCCCCAAAAGCTCAGTGAGTGAGATAGACAGACAGACTAGAACTGAAGCAAGCATCTTAGGAGAGAGTGGGGAGTACAAAATGATTCTTGTGGTTCAAAGTGACTTAAAGATGAAAAAAGGGAAAGTGATTGCCTAATGCTTTCATGCTGCTGTTTCTGCCTATAAGCAGATTCAAAGGAGAAAGCCTGAATTGCTCAAACAACAGGAATGTTGTAATCAACCCAAAGTGGTGGTCAAAGCCCCTGATGAAGAAACTGGTTTAATTATTGATCCATTCAAAAATGTTGGGACCGACTATAAATTTAACTCAAGATGCTGGATGTATTCAGATTGCACAGGGCTCTCAAACTGTCCTAGGAATTGGGCCAGGACAAGCAGACCTAATTGGCAAAGTCACTAGTCACCTAAAAGTGGAATTTTGTATTGTGATGGTCCGACCACAAGAGTTTGAAACTGTCAACTATCAATTATCTGTGCGAAGGTTGTCTGCCATTTTTAGCGTGTGATTGTTTCTCATGGTTGCAGACTCTTTGCTCCAAGTTGTTAAGTCTGCAGGAAGGAGAAAAGCGGAGGGCAAATGGTGGAAAGCCTGGGTCAGCTGTCTTTCTCTTTTTATCAAGAGAACAATCATTGTTTTAAATACTTCCACTTGAATTTGGTCACATGGCTTTTGTAGCTACAAGAAGGTCTGAGGAGATAACTACTTTTAATTGAGCATATTGCCTCTCAGAAAATTAAGGTCTGGTTAGTCAGGAAGAGGGCAAAAAACTGATATTGAATAGGAATCTGTAGAGTCAAATTTTCAGGCTTTTACTTGAAGAAGTTTTCAAATAAAGACTTTTTTTCTAGTGTAGTAGTAACATGATAAATTTGTATTACATAGCATTGCCAAAGTATTCTAGAATAATTTTATGTGTAAAATTTATACTATATGTTTTTACATATTATTTATAAATAAGCAACAAAATTAATCCAGTTATGAATGTAAAACTAAGAGAAATGGGGCAAGAAAGTTGACAGTAAGTCAACTACTGTAGCAAAAGTGCAACTTTTTTCCTTTATGTATAAACCTATTTCAGATATTTTTATGTGATACTACAGTTTGTTCAATTTGTCCCCATTTACTTACTTTTTTTCCCCTAATCTTTGCAGATTTAGAAGTCGACAGACTTTTATTTTAACTAGTTGTATAACCTATAGTAGGGGTACAGATCTCTCCCTTAGTTAGAATGACCACATTTTATCATCCAAATGTATGTACTTTGGGGAATGAAAGGGATGCTGTTAATTTCTAAGTTGGGATGGTAAGTGTAAACTATAACAGTCCGAGGCAAATAAAGGTCATAGGACTAGCCTATGGTAGAATATATAAAATGATCCTGTATTCAGCGGTGATTGAATTCTTTATCCTAGCACTTGATATTTTTACAACTATTAAATTAGTGATTCATGTTGTAGGTAGACTTTGAAAGGTGGCCTTCTACAATCTGGCCCTACTTACTTTCTAGCCATCTCTCACTACACTTACTCTCGTCTCTTCCTGAAATAGTTCTTCATCTGATAAAGACCAGTCACTAATCTCACACAGGTCCTTCGCTTTTCCACTTCTGTGTCATTGTTTATGTCACTACCCTGTTTGGAAGGCCCCAGCCATATCCTCTGCTTGTTGAAATTTTCTAATTTAACAAGTATTTATTGAGTGCCTGGTAGGTACTGGATGCTGGCAATACTAAAATGGATAAGCTACAATCTCTCCCTGTGGAGGTTATAGTTCACTGAGAGTGGCAAGTAAGCCAGTGACATTTAGGATGGTAAATGCTATTATAGAGAGCTCAGAGGAAGGACACTCACTTCAGTCTAAGGCATCAGAGAAGATTTCCCAGAAGAGATGACTCTGGAATTAAGCATTGAAAGATGAGTAGAAAGGAGGTATGTATAGGGCATTCCAGGGAAAGGGAGCATGTGCCAGCTTTAGTGTCCCCTCCACTAGAAAATCTAATCCTATGTTCCTACTCCCATGCAAACGCTTAACTTTATCCAATGAACTTAATACTTGGAACCTCTAATAAGCACTTCCCAAAGCTTGTTTTAATTGTAAGACAATTTAAATTTAGTTTGCCTTAAAATATAACTTATGTTGTTTCAACTATATTTAAAATTGCTTGAGGATGGGGAATTTTCTCATCTGCGCTTTACTCACTGCATTGCCATAATAGTTAATGAATTTTCGTTAAAAACTGGTGCTGACTCAATGAGAAAAGAAAAAAAGCTGATGGAGAAATAGGGCTATATCCTAGCTGTTGCTGTAGCTACGTTATTTAAAATAATAATAGCAACTAACATTTATTGAAATTTTGTGTGGACCAGGCATTGTGCTAAATATTTTCCTTTTACTTAAGTCCTCATCAGAACCCTTGTTATTTTTTATTTTCATTTTACAAATGGGGACTCTAAGGAATTAGGATTTTTGTCAAACTCCAGAGGCCTCCTGCTTTTATGAAAATTTAGCAAATATAAGAGTCATAGTTGGGCATAAATCAGTAATTTTATATATTTTAACAAAGGCATTAAGATAGAATCATAAATAATGCTGGTAGTAGTAATAATAACTGAACATTGGAGTCCTTACTATGGAGACTGTTCTAGGATCTTTATTAACATTTATTACTTCATTTGATCCTCATAACCATTCTAAGAGGCAGACTCTTTTATTTTCGTTTTATAGAGGAAGAAACTGAGCTGTAGAGATATTAAGTAACTTGAACAAGGTCACACAGCTGGTAAGTAGCAGAACTGGAATTCTAACCCAGGTGGTTTGGCTCAGAGCCATTCGTCTTAACTGCTCTGCTCAGTTGCCTCTATGCTACAGAGTAATATGATTCTTCCCTAACTTTGTGTACAATACTTCTGTGGGTGGATTTTAATCATTTATAGATTTTTAAAATCCTTCCTCATTTATTTACATGTTTCAAATGAATGAAACAACCTTTAACATTGGTAGTTGGGTGATTAGACAGAAAAGAAAGACAAGACTACACAATTTAGGTCAAAATCTTGTCCATAACTTATTGTTACTTCATCCCTGTTAGTCTGGGGTTCTCTGTCCTTTGTTGTGAGGATTAAATGGGTCAGTGTATATAAGAGGATAGCAGAGATGGGTTTTACATAAATCATTAGATTCATTCCTCCATTACCTTTGTAGTCAGCGAGGTAATGTGGCAGACCTGAAAAATAATAATACAAGAAAACTAGGAAAGTTAGTGGAGTGTCTGGCACATGAGTGCATACTTTATTCCTACTGAATTATTTGGCCTTACTGGATAGTTGTTAGATTTAATTTAGTAGCCTGTGTAATATAAATGGCATGTTGTGTTCATTTGTAATGAGTAAAGAGTTATTTCAGGTGTTTTGCATTTGAGGGATGGATGTTTTGTCTTTAAGAAGCATAAATGTTAGAGCTAGAGGAAAACTTACAGGTTGTGTAGTCTAGGGATTCCCAAACTGGTGAGGCTGCAGAATCACCAGGGGAGCAAGTGAAACCTATGTTTCCAGTCCCGTTCTCACAGATACTGATTAAATGATTGGGGTAAAGTCTAGCAAATTTTTAATAGCATATAGGTGAGAGTCTGATGCACCATTTGGCCGTTTCTTTTATAGGTCAGGAAACTAAGGTCCAGCTCACACGATGTTAGAAAAAAGACTTGGCATAACATGTTAACTAACAGTTTCATCTTTTTTGGATATTTATTCATGTATTAATTCAACAAGCTCTGCTGTGTGAGGGAACTGTACCCAGCCCCATATTTTTAATGGGAGAGCTAAGGTAAAAACCAGAAAGTGGTTTTAGAAAAGCGCTTGCAAGGAGTTAGAAGCAAGAATTCAATTCTACCTCTGCCATTTATTAGTTCTGTAACCCTAAGCAATTCACTAAATCTGAGCTTCAGTTGTCACTTGGAAAAATAGAGATAATACTAACCTTCCCCACCTTGCAGGGTAAATAAAAATATGTGATACCTCTTGGAAAGTGGCAGAGTTAGATAAAAAGGCATATAAAAAGTAATTATGTATTCAACATTTTAGTTAATATACCAGGCTCTGGAGCTTATTGGGATTGTCCTGCTCTTAAAGAATACTAGAAAAGATAAACTTAAATATTAGTATAAAGTGAAAAATACTATTTTAGAGTTTATATACAAAGTTCTTTGGAGCATGACTGAGGGGGTGCCAGAAGAGACTTAGGTAAGCTTCTTAGAGGAGATGACATTTCATCTGGGTCTGGAAGGGATAAGAAGGTTGCCCAGCAAAGAACAAAGGGAGAGTAGCATGAACAGAAACATGGAGCCATAAAAACATGGCATGCTTAGAGAAGACAGGATATCCTTTGTTGAACCATGATTTGCAGTTGTGGAGATGAGGCTGAAAAAGATAGGCTGGGGTGGACTCTGAAGGTCTCTGTGCCAGGAATTTGAATGTTATTATACATGCAAAGGAAGTTTTAAACACGAATGCCTTGATTCAATATAACTTTCAGACAATTACATCTTTTTCTGGAGAAAAATTTGAAAGAATGACTAGAAGTTGTCATTATTGCTTCCTTTTGTCAGCATGGTTTTGCTCTTCTATATAGTGCTCTGTATAGGAGGCTTTTTACCTTTGTTAGGTTATTTCCTAGGAATAAGTCTTCAGTAATATTAACACTTCAACAGATATGATCCTTATAGTGCCTCAGAACTTCTGTTCCTTTGCAAAAAGATGTGTGAATTTTCAATCACATGAGCAGTGTAAAAGCACACTGTTTTGCCACATTAGTAGCATTTGTTACACTTAGTATTTTTTTTTGTTATACTATCTTAGTATTTTGCTTTAATTTTTATTTTTCTGATTATTAGAAAAGAAGTATATGTTTTTCTCTGTGTATTAGTATTAACTACCGTGTAAATTTCAGTATCGTTATTTTATACATTTCTCTTCATTTCTTAATGTTCATATTTCTCAAGTAAAATTGCTAATAAATTTTAAATGAGTAAATATTTAAGAAAGTGTTATTATTTTTCTAGATAAATAAGCCTTATAATTATTTTCAGACTAAAATAAATGTACCATTTTTAATATTTTCCTTTTACATGAATGGTTAGTATGCTCTTGAAGCTCATCTTCACCTCAGTGGTACCCACTGTAGCTACTTTTGGTTCTTCTATTTTATATAAAAACTAATATCATGCTTTTAAAGAAGAAGTCATAAAGTTTGTGTTTTTTAATTTTAATACTATATTTTATTTAACCCTATATATCCAAATTAAAATCTCAATGTATAATCTAGAAAAACTATGAATAATGTACTTTACTTTTCCCTCCATACTACATCTTCAAAATCTGATATGTATTTTACATTTACAATGTATCTCAATTCATAGTAGTCACATGAATTCAGCTGCTCAGTGGCCACATGTGGCTAGTGGCTATTCTATTGGACAACAACCCTAAGGGTGTATCTTTGAAAACTACTAGTTAGACTTTAGGGAAATCCACATCTCTCTACCACATGAGGGTTTAGGCTCGAAATTTATTATTATAGATGAATCTGATGTTGATTGTTTTTATTAATTTATTTTTTATTAAATTTATTGGGGTGACATTGGTTAATAAAATTATATAAGCTTTAAGTGTATGATTCTATAACACATCATCTGTATATTGCATTGTGTATTCACCACCCAAAGTCAAATCTCCTTCTGTCACCATATATTTGACTTCCTTTACCCTTTTCTACCTCCTCTTTCCTCTCTTTCCTTCTGGTAGCCACTAAACTATTATCTGTGTCTATTTGTTTCTTCATTTGTTGTTTTATATCCCACATATGAATGAAATCATATGGTTCTCAGCTTTTTCTGTCTGACTTATTTTGCTTAGGTTGATAATCTTGAGATCCATCCATGTTGTCACAAATGGCAATATTTTCTTTTTCCTTATTGCTGAGTACTATTCCATTGCATATATGTACCGTATCTTCTTTATCCAGTCATCTATCAAAGGACACTTGTGTTGTTTCCATGTCTTGGCTACTGTGAATAATGCTTCAATGAACGTAGGAGTGCATATGTCTTTACAAACAAATATTTTCGAATATTTTGGGAAGATACCCAAAAGAGGGATTACTGTGTCATATGGTAATTTCCCAGTGGCTGTACCAATTTAAATTCCCACCAGCAGTGTGTGAGGGTTCCTTTTACGTTTAAAAAAATTTTATTTTCTTTTTAAAATTAATTAATTAATTAATTAATTTATTTATTTAATGGTGACATTGATTAATGAAATCCAATAAGTTTCAGCTGTACATTTTAACAGTTAGGCATATATATGTATTTACACTATGTGTTCACCTCCCATAGTTAGATTTCTTTCTGTCACCACATATTTGACCTCCTTTACCTAATCTATCTCCCTCTCCCTGCTCCCCTCTGGTAACCACTAGTTTGTCGTCCATGTTCATGAGTCTCTGTTTGTCCTGTTCATTTGTTGCTTTTAGGTTCATATCCCTCATATAAGTGATATCATGTGGTTTTCAACTTTTTCTCTGGCTTATTTCACATCCTTTTTCTTCATTATCTCTCCAACACTTATTACTTGTCTTGTTGATAATAGTCATTCTAACATGTATGAAGTGGTACCTCATTCTGGTTTTGATTTTTATTTCCCTTATAGTTAGCATTTTTTCATTTATCTGTTGGCCATTTGTGTGTCTTCTTGTCAAAAGTATCTTTTCAAGTCCACTGCCCATTTTTCAATTGGATTGTTCATTTTTTTGTTGTTGTTGAGTTACATAGGTTTATATATTTTAGAGGTATTGTTTGCATATATATTCTCCCATTTGGTTGGTTTTCTTTTTGGTTCGTTGATGGTTTCTTTTGCTGTGCAGCTTTTTAGTTTGATTCAGCCCCATTCATTTATTTTTGCTTTTACTTCCCTCTTGTCTTTGGGGTCAAATTCATAAAATCTTCTCTGAGACCAATGTCCACAAGTTGAGTATTTATGTTTTCTTATATGTATTAAATTGTTTCAGGTCCTATATTTAGGTCTTTGATCCATTTTGAGTTAACTTTTTTATATGGTGTCAAGTAGTATAGTTTCATTCTTTTTCATGTGGCTTTCTAATTTTCCCAGAACCATTTATTGAAGAGGTTTTCTTATCTTCATTGTATGTTTTTGGCTCCTTGGTTGCCCATATACATGTAGGTTTATTTATGGACTCTCAATTCTGTCCCATTGGCCTCTATTCTGTTTTTCTGCCAATGCAATGTTATTTTGATTGTTGTCACTTTGTAGTATCACTTGAAGTCAGGGACTGTGATATCTCCAGCCATGTTTTTCTCAGGATTGCTTTGGCTATTCGAGGTCTATTGTGATTTATACAAATCTAGTGATTATTTTTTTGTTCTGTTTCTTTAAAAAATGCCATTGGGATTTTGATAGGGATTGCATTGAATCTGTATATTGCTTTGGGTAATAGGGCTATTTTAACTATGCTGATTCTTCCAATCCATGAACACAGAATATCTTTTCATTTCTTTGTGTCTTCTTCAGTTTTTTTTAAAAAATGTCTCATACTTTTGAGCATATTGATCCTTTACATGCTTTAAGTTTATTCCTAGATTTTTATTCTTTTTGTTGCAATTAAAAAAAGAATTTTTTTTCATTTCTTTTTCTGAATTTTCATTGTTAATAGATAAGAACACAGTGGATTTTCGTAAATTGATTTTGTATCCTGCAACTTTACTATATTTGTTTATTGTTTTATTTTCCCCCCAGCTTATAGAAATATAGTAGACAATTAGCTGTTCGTGTTTACATTGTACAATTTAATGAGGTTTTCTTTTCCATTATAGTTGGCTACAATATTAGTTTCATTTGTACAGCACAATGATTAGAGATCTGTATAACTAACAAAGTGATTACCCCACTAAATTAGTACCCCTCTTCCCCCCACCACATAATTATTACAACATTACTATTTTCCTTCTGCTACACTTTATATGTCCATGTCTGTTTTCTAACTATCCATTTGTACTTCTTAATCCCTTTGCCCTTTTTCACCATTTGCACAACCCTCCGACCGTTTAGTAGCTCTAAAAATAGTTTCTGTATCTATGAGTTTTTTTTTTTCTGTTTTTGTTGTTTTTTGTTTTGCTCTTTAGATTCCACATGTATGTGAAATCATGTCGCATTGGGCCTGATACCCTCTAGGTCAATACCCACTAGGTCCATTCAGCACAATACCCACTAGGTCTATCAAGCATTATCTTTTATCATCCCTTCCTTTCGGTCTGTGTGTCTTTTATGTATTTATTTATTTACTTACTTACTTACTTACTTATTTATTTACTTATATGTTTTAATTAAGTTTATTGGGGTAACATGGGTTAATCCATCTATTTGCACACTTCACCCTCCTGCTAAGCTCCTATATTTGACCCCCTTTAACCATCTACCTATGCCCTCCTTCCTCACCCCCTGCCCTCTGGTAACCACTAGTCTATAGTCCATGAGTCTCTGTTTGTTCGTCCTGTTCATTTGTTGCTTTTAGGTTTATATCCCACATATAAGTGTTATCATGTGATTTTAAACTTCTGTCTGGCTTACTTTACTTAGCATGATTATCTCAAGGTCTATTCATGTTGTTGCGAATGGCAGTATTTCAATATTCCATTGTATATATGTACCACAGCTTCTTAAACCAATCATCTACAGTAGGACACTTCTGTTGCTTCTGTGTCCTGGCCACTGTGAATAATGCTGCTATGAACATTGGTGTGCAAATACCTTTTCACATATGGGTTTTCAAGTCATTAGGGTAAATAGTAGAGGGATTGCTGGATCATATTATAGATCAATATTTAGTTTTTTTTGAGAAACCTCCATACTGTTTTCCATAGTGGCTGTACCAATTTGTAGTCCCACCAGCAGTATATGAGGATTCCTTTTTCTACATGTCCTCTCCAACATTAATACTTGTCCTATTGATTATAGCTATTCTAACAGGTGTGAGATAGTATCTCATTGTGGTTTTGATTTGCATTTCTCTAATAGCTAGCAATGTTAAGCATCTTTTCATATATTTGTTGGCCATTTTTATGACCTCTAGGGAGAAATGTCTGTTCAGGTCCTCTGCCCATTTTTTTGATTAGATCATTTACTTTTTTTTTTGTTGTTATTGAGTTGTATAAATTCTTTGTATATTTTGGATATTAGGCCCAAATATTTTTTCTCATTTGGATGATTGTCTCTTTACCTTGTTATTGGTTTCTTTTGCTGAGCAGAAGCTTTTTAGTTTGATATAGTCCCATTCATTTATTTTTAGCTTTACTTCCCTTGCTTTTGAGTTCAATTTCATAAAATCTTCTTTAAGTCCAAGGTTCTTGACTTTAGTTCCTATGTTTTCTTCTATGCATTTTATTGTTTCAAGTCTTATATTCAGGTCCTTAATTCATTTCGAGTTAATTTTGGTGTGTGGTGATAGACAACAGTCTAGTTTCATTCTTTTGCAGGTGGCTTTACAGTTTTTCTGGCACCATTTCTTGAAAAGGCTTTCTGCTCTCCACTGTTTTTGGCTTTTTTGTTGAAAATTTTGTTGAAAATTATTTGCGCATATAAATATGGGTTTACTGGACTCTTGATTCTGTTCCACTGGTCTGTGTCTGTTTTGCTGCCAATACCATGCTGTTTTGATTACTGTCAATTTGTAGTATAATTTGAAGTCGTGTAGAGTGAAGGCTTCAGCTTCATTCTTTTTTTCTCAGGATGACTGGCAATTTGGGATCTTTTGTGCTTTCATATAAATCTGATGATTTTTTTGTTCTGTTTCTTTAAAAAATGCTGATGGGATTTTGATGGGGATTGCATTAAATCTGTATAATGTTTTAGGTAATATGGTCATTTCAACTATGTTGATTCTTCCAAGAACACAAAATATCTTTCCATATATCTGTATTTTCTTCGAATTTTTAAATAGTATCTTGTAGTTTTTATTATATAGATCCTTAAGATGTTTAGTTCTAATGTTTTAAGATGAAAGGCTCTGTGAATGTCAATTATGTCCATCTGGTCTAATGTGTCATTTAAGGCCAGTATTCCCTTGATTTTCTGTTTGGATCATCTGTCCATAGCTGTCGATTGGGTATTTAGGTCTCGTATTATAATTGTATTTTGTCAGTTTCTGACTTTAGTTCTGTTAGTAGTTGCTTTATATATTGTGGTGCTCCTAATTGGGGGGCATATATCTATTAAATATTATGTCTTTTTTGATGATTGTCTCCTTTATCATTATGAAATGTTCATCTTTGTCTCTTGTTATTCTTTTTATCTTGAAGTCGGTTTCATCAGATGTAAATACAGCTACATCTGCTTTTTTCTAGATGCCATTTGTCTGGAGTATTGTTTTCCACCCTTTCACTTTGAGTCTATATTTGTCCTTGCAGCTGAATTGTGTCTCTTGAAGGTAGCATTTTGTTTTTTGATCCAATCTACTATTCCATGCCTTTTTTTTGCGGGGGGGAGTTCAGTCTATGTACATTTAGGGTGATTATTGATATATGATGATTTTCTATAACCATTTTATCTTTTGTTTTCTTATAACTCAATCTCTCCATTGTTTCTTTACCCTTATGTTTCTGTTATTTTAATTTGGTGGTATTTTATGATTTTTTTCCTCTGTTCATTCAGTTTTATGTTATATGTCTCAGTTCTGGATTTTATGTGTGTAGTTACCATTAAGTTTATATAAAGAGAATTTGTACCCATATACAGTCATCTTTTTTCTTCTGCATGCATCTTATCTTCATTCCCCTTAGCATATTCAGACCTTTACTCCCCTTTTCTGTTTTTGTTATTTCAGATTACTCCAATTTATGCTATGAGTTCATTTCTAGGTTACAGCAATTGTTTTCTTCTCCTGTTTTAAAGTGTTTTTTTTTTTTTACCTTTACCATTATGTAATACTTAAACTTATAATATTCTGTTCTTAATAAGGGTTCCACTTTCCTGTTTCTGTCTTCCTGTTAGTCACCTTACTCATAGTTAAGATAATTTTTTGTCCTTTTTAATTCCAGTAGAATGACCCCCTTCAAGTATTTCCTGTAAGGCAGCCCTCTGGTGTCTTTTCTCCTTCATATCTAAAGAACTTTGCTGGGTATCTTATTCTTGTCTAGTAATTTCTGTCTTTCAATAGTTCACATATTTGATTTCACTCCCTCCTAGCTTGTAGAAAGTTTCTGCTGAAAAATTCAATAATAATTTAATGGGATTTCCGTTACAGGATACTATAATTTTTCTCTGACAGCAAAGAGAATTTTTTTTTTGTCCTTAATTTTTGGCAATTTTAATATAATGTGCCTTGGGGAAGGCCTTTTTGGATTGAGATAGGTGTTCTGTTTGATTCTTGGATTCAAGGATCCACTTCTTTCTATAGGTTTGGAAAGTTCTCATCAACCATTTGTGTGAATAGGCTGTCTGTTCCCTTCTCCCTCTCCTCCTAGTATACCATTATTCTTATTTTGTTCTTTCTGATGGAATCAGATAGTTCTTCTAGAGTTCCCTTTTGGTTTTTTTGTTTGTTTGTTATTTTTAGTCTCAAGTCTGTTCTTCTCTCCTCTTCATTTCAAGATCTCTATCTTTGCTATCACTAATTTTTGTCTCCATCTGAGCAGCTGTTTCCTAAGCTTGCTAGTTCATTCTTCATCTCTTTTATTGAGTTCTTCAGCTCCAGAATTTCTATTTGGTTCTTTTTTAAAGTTTCAATCTCTTATGCAAAGTAATATTTTTTTATTGATTTTATTTCTGATTTCATTAAACTGGCCTGAGTTTTCTTGCATCTCTGAGTTTTACAGAACTGCAATCTTGAATTCTCTGTCATTTAAATCACATATTTTCATGTCTTTTAGTTCATTTTATGGAGCCATTTCATTTTCTTTCTGAGTTTCCTTGTTATCTTGGTTGTTCATGGTATTTGGTGGATTATTTCTCTGCCTAGACATTTATGGGAATGAACTCTGATTTTTAAAAAAATAAATTTTATGAAGAGTGATATGTAACTTTAGCAGGTTGATTAGCAGTGGTTTTTCTTTTTTTTTTCCTCCCCAGTAGGTGGCGCTAAAGCGCAAGTGTTTCCTTTTCTCTAGCCCTGCTCAGGCTTCTTGGATCTCTGGCAGGAAGTGTAAAGTGTTTTTTATTCCCTGGGAAAGTGGGCCTCTCTTCTGTAATCAGGTCAACAAGGTCTCAGGACACTGCTTGGGTGATCTGTGAAATTTCAGCGCTGCCCCAGCAGCCAGATACAGTGTTGCACTACCTGAGGTGTCCCAGGTGTCCCCTCTTGAATCAGCCTTGATGGGTGGGAGTCCGGTGGGCTGGGAGAGGCCTCTGGTGTGTGTGTGGCTTTGTTATTCTCCCAGTAATGGTGGCTGCCAGACTTCAGCTGCCTCTTCTCTGCATCTCACCCATTACTGGGACTAGCCACAGTGTGTATCTGCCTCTCAGGAGCTGTCTCTCCACTTCTCAGGGCTGTAGATACTCTGGTTTTTAACCTGATAGTCACTGCTATAGTTTCTTCTGGGGCCCACTGCTAGTTCTGAGAAGGTGCAGAGAGGTGACCAGGCTCTGTAGCTTTGTTTTCTACTGGGCAATGGCAGCTGCTAGAACCCAGCTGTCTACACTTTAACATTCAGTGTATCCCCCATCACAGGTTTCAGCCATATTCTATGCTGATCACTCACAGAGGAATGCTTGGGGCTACAGAGAGCACACTTTTAGCCTGATTCTTCCCCCTTCTTTGAGTCCTTCAGTGAGCTCTGGGCTGCGTCCTGAGCACTCATCCATGGCACCTATCTCTGCTCTTCTCCCTTTCCTTCTCCCCTGTTCACTCAGATTCTCCCTTCAGATGTTTCCAAGTGGAGACCTCAGATGTGTTTGTGTGTTGAGGAGGGAATCCTTTGTTGAATTATAGCTGTTCAACTTGTAACTTCAAAGGAGGACCTCTCATGCTGCCAAAGTCACTAAGTTTGTGGTTTTCTTGTTAAATATTGCTCATCCTGATATTAAATTTGAATTACTGTTACTCTTTAAAACAGTATTGTTAAATTAAGGCTTTTACTTTTGGACTAAATTTTTAAGGTATAATGTCATACATGGTCATTCTTGGAAAGGCCTATTTATCTATAAGCTTATAGCATTTAAATTTTCCTCAAAGGCAACCTTTTCTGTAGTTATTTAAAACAATTACTATTGTCTTACTGTTACAACTCATTATGTCCTCTACTATTATAGTTTTATTTTATTCTAAGCACTCATGAACTGAATAAGTGACCCACACATCTTCAGTTTTCCAATTCTAAACCCCCCTGATTTTTTGTTAGAATTTTTGCAAGGGGGCCAAGTGAGGTAAGCATAAGATTTTGAAAAGTACCACGTGGCCTTATCACATGTGCAAATCATACATATTAGACCTCTTACTACTGCAGAGCCCAGGTTACTAGATTGTAGTATGCCTAAGAAATTAGGTGGCCACTTAAGTGAGCTCAAAGGGCTTGAGCACTTGCCTGCTGCCCCCATTTTGTATCACAGGTGAGTGGCATGTGTTATTTTGGCAGACTTGCGGTGATTAGGAATTTTATTTGAGGGTGGGTTTAATTAATTACATAAATTTGACCTAGTTAAATTTGAGGAAGGATTATTTCTAAACACTATGTTTTGTACCTTAAGAGTAATAAATGCATATAGTGAAGAAGATCCCATATGATAAAGTCTGCCTTCCAACCCCTGGCTATACCTCCCATAGATAAGGAGTAGACTGTGGCTGATGTGTTTGTCTTCCTTTCATTGCTTGATCATTTAATATTTAATATTTTATTTTCCTGATAATTTTAATGAACACCTATGTAATATATTCCACAGATTTCTATGGGACAGATGCTACAAGATTTTGGAAAATTTCTTGGGATGTTCCTTCTTGTTTTGTTTTCTTTCACAATTGGATTGACACAATTGTACGATAAAGGATATACTCCAAAAGAACAGAAAGACTGTGTAGGCATCTTCTGTGAACAGCAAAGCAATGATACCTTTCATTCGTGAGTGTCTTTGTAATTTTTAGTAAATATATTTCTCTCTATTTTGTCGCATAGTGTTAATACCTATAAAAATAGGACTTCAAATTTTTTTAAGGAAATTTTCTAATAAGAATTTTCTTATTTTTCATGAATCATTTGACAGTTATTTTTACATATAGAGTCTTAAATAATTAGTAGGCCCAGGTTATTTCATTGTCTCCCCTACTGTAGTATATCTTCACAGAGGAACTTTTGACATTTTGTGCACCTGTAGCATTTTGAGCAGGACAGTTTTTTGTCAGCTGTATGTATTGCAAGATTTCAACATCTCAGTTTCTCAAGTATTAAATATCAGTAACAACTTTCAGTCATTGTTGTAACCAAAACACTTTTACATTTTCAACACTTGTTAGTTTATTAGAAGTGAGAATTATTAGAGCTTATTGAACAATTTTTTTCTCCAATTTATTGTTATAATACATAGCGCAATTATGTTCAGTAAGGAATTGAACAACCATTTGTGAGGCAGACAAAATACTTCCCCTCGTTCTTAAATAAAATAATGGAGAAAGGGTGTGCAATTACACATTCGTTGTGTTCTTATTGTGTACCAGCTAGTCTTCAGTTACTTTCATGCCATCTTATTTAAGGATTAAGATTAAATGAATAATAAATATATATGCAACACCTCCTATATACCAGACACTTTTCTAAGAGCTTAGTAAATGAAGTATGAGTGAACAAAAGTACATCATGGAACTTATATTTGGAGGAAGAGCTTTGGCAGATAGAGGGAATGGCAAAGGCAAATGCCCTGCGATTGGAGTATGGCTGACATATTCAAGGAAAAGCCAGGAGGCAGGTGTGATTAGAATGTAGAAAATTTGAGGGAGAATAGTAAGAGATAAGGTCAAAAAGGTAACGGGGATCACGTAGGACCTTGTTGGCCTTTTTAAGGACTTTGGACTATTGAGATATTCATTTGAAATTTTTGAACATAGCAGTGACAAAATCTAATTAGGCTTTAACAGGCTCATAGATGCCGTTGTGTTGAAAACGGACAGAAAGGCAATAAGAGATTAAACAGAAATAATTTATTTTCTTTTTGAGTCTATTTCCTTGTTTAAAGGAAGGCATATTTGTACTATTGGGTTCAACCTTATTTATAAAGTATTATTCTTGGATTATCAATGTTTTCTTTATATAATGATATAAATAAGTTCTTCATTTTTCCTAATTTCTTTAATTTTCTCTTAAACAGAAACGTAATTGTCTTTACAGGTTCATTGGCACTTGCTTTGCTTTGTTCTGGTATATTTTCTCCTTAGCACATGTGGCAATCTTTGTCACAAGATTTAGCTATGGAGAAGAATTGCAGTCCTTTGTTGGAGCTGTTATTGTTGGGACGTACAACGTGGTGGTTGTGATTGTGCTTACCAAGCTACTGGTGGCAATGCTTCACAAAAGCTTTCAGTTGATAGCAGTAAGTGTTCACTGTTTTAAGAACTGTATAGTCTCTTCAGATCTTACCAAATGTATGCAGATAAGGCAAACAAAGACTGTAAGAATTAAGAATTAGTATCATTTAAAAATTAGATTTATTAAATGTAAGTAATGTATATTAACTGCAAATTAAACCAAATTTTTACCTTCAAGGTATGGAAACATCTGATAGTTTGAAATAATCTTTCTTTTTCTCCTCCATCCCCCCATGTGTGCATGTGCGCGCGTGCATGTGTGTGTGTGTGTGTGTGTGTGTGTGTTCATATCCTATACTGCTTTTTCATTTGCCTCTTATAGAATCATGAGGACAAAGAATGGAAGTTTGCTCGAGCAAAGTTGTGGCTTAGCTACTTCGATGACAAATGTACATTACCCCCACCTTTTAACATCATTCCTTCACCAAAAACAATCTGCTACATGATTAGCAGCCTCAGTAAATGGATTTGCTCTCATACATCAAAAGGCAAGGTTAAACGGCAAAACAGTTTAAAGGTGAGAGATTAGAATTGCAACATGGAAGTTTTAACAATTCCTAATCTCAGATGTTTCCTAAGGCATAAGTATGCAGGCTCCTTAAGGCCTGGGACTGATTTTTCTCACTCCTATATCCCTAATGCATGGCATAGATATAACATAAGGATTCAATAAATATTTATTGAGAATGAGAGTCAGCTCTTATTTTTCTGGTCCTTCTGAAAGTTATTTAATACATGATTAATTCAATATATGTTGCTATAAACCAGAGGCTGGCAAACTTTTTCTGTAAAGGTCCAGATAGTAAATAACTTAGACTTTGCAAGCCAAGATAAAATTGAAGGTTTATGTGAGTAGTAATATAACAAGAAAGAACATAAATTCCCACGACATTTTTATTCATGAAATTAAAAGGGTAACCATGGAGTAATAATTTAAAATTTTTTGTTATGGTGATATTGGTTAATCAAATCCAGTAAGTTTCATGTGTAGTAATTTTTTATAACACAGGTCTATTAATGAAAAGAATGGAATTTCATTTTTTTGGTGGGGGAAATAATATTTTGTTTAATTGAGGTTCAAAATTATTGTTCCCTATAATCAAATTAATTTCAAATAGTCATCAGGGAAAACCATTCTTAGCTCACAGGCCATAAAAAAAAAAAAAAACAGGAAGTGGGCCATATTTGGCCTATGGGTCATAGTTTGCTAATCTCTCCTAGAAACTGAGCCTTCCTAAATCTACTTTTAAATCAATAAAAGCATACAGATGAGTATATTAAAGAAATATGCCGGCTATATGTGTTTGTGTCTGCAATTTTTTTTTAAATCTATCTACTTTTAAATATAATTTATGCACATTGTATCACTATTGCTTGTTTTGAAGGAATGGAGAAATTTGAAACAAAAGAGAGACGAAAACTACCAAAAAGTGATGTGCTGCTTAGTGCATCGTTACTTGACTTCCATGAGACAGAAGATGCAAAGTACAGATCAGGCAACTGTGGAAAATCTAAATGAATTGCGCCAAGATCTGTCAAAATTCCGAAATGAAATAAGGGATTTACTTGGCTTTCGGACTTCTAAATATGCTATGTTTTATCCAAGAAATTAATTACTTTCTAAATCATGTAGAGAATAATTTTCAATAATAAAAACTATGTTTGCATAACTTGTAATTAAATCAAGATATATATTGAAATAAGGAATTAAGTAAAAGCCATTCTTTAAAATATTTATAGCATAAATATATGTTATGTATGATATGTATATAGAATTAGTTCTTATAAAACCTTCTATTAATGGCTTTTTCAGGAGCAAAACAGATTATGGAGGTAGATTTTGTAAGCATGCTGCTTGGTTTTCTTACTTGAACAGTGCTCTAAAATTTTTCCTTTTTATGTTCGAGAAGGTCAGTTATAATAGTACACATGGCCAGAAAGTTCTATAAATGAAAATCAGTGAATGCAGCTGATCTCCATCCATATAACTTGAAATAATAGAATTCGTGGTTTTTAAATTCTCTGTGTCAGGATTTCACATATAATTCATTATTTATCATTTAAGAGTATAGTTTTATTTAAAATAATAGTTTATTTTTTTTTATTTTGTTATAATCCTAGTAAACAACCTTAATGAATATTTGAATCTTCATTTCTCTATAAATTTAAATTTACTTCAATTTTGTTATTGTACTATATTTACTTTTACATGGTTGTAATCACTATATTTTTAATTTTGCTTTTTTTCACTTAATATTTTATATATATATTTCCATGTATTGATGTAGTCTGTGTATTTAAATTTTTATAGAATTATATAATTTTTGAAAAATATAATTAGTAGGTTCTTCATTAGCTATATTTATGTTTATAAGTTTACACAAGTACTTCTCTAATGTTAAGCATTTGGTGGCTTTTATTTTTTCCATATCATAATAGTGCTATGGTTCTTTTTCAAATTGGAGTGAATGTTCAGACTTATAAAGCTAACCCAAAATAAGGATTTAGAAAATACTTCTTGATCATGTGTAGTCACAGCCTGTTTTGTTTTTGTAAACAACGAAAAACTCTTTAATGAAAGGATTTATTTTATATTTGGACTAAGGTTCTTGAGTTTGTCTCCCAAATTATTTTTCACAGTATTTAACATAGCTTCTGCAAATGTGATTCCATGCTTATTTATGGATCACTCTTGCTGCTTAAGGTGAAAAGTGTTCATTTTTTTAAAAATTGGAGAATAAAATGTATATTAAAATTTTTTTCCTGTGTTCATGCAAGGGATGTAGTTTAAATTTTTTAGCAAGCCATTGCTTATATATTCTTATAGCATTTTCAGTTAAGAGATTATTAGATATGTAATTATCTTCTTAACTGAATGTCAGATGGTCTTAAGGCCACAGGGTGCTGGTAGCCCTTGGTCTGTAAGCACCACTGAACCAGGGATCATTGTCTGAATATATTAGTATTGTGTTTCATCTTGCATTTTACTTTTTAATTTCCAAGTTGTGAGTGTTCCCTATTTGGGTCTAATTCTTATAAAAATGTTTATTGTAAAGTTACATATTTTGTCTACAATGGGATTATGCACTTCCCAGTTGAGATTTTACATCAGGATTTTTAGTCATTCTAAAAAATATCTAATTACTAAGTCAAAATATTTATTGAGTGCCTACTGTATGCATGAATTGCTTATGAGGTATGTATTGAATGATAGCATATTATAAGAAAAAAGGTGAATAAAACTTGACTTTAGGTTCTAAATTGATAGTCTGTCCACTGTATTATTGTATATTTATATACTTTTTTTGATATATAACTCACATGTCATAAAATTCACTCTTTTTAAGTATATAATTGAGTAGTTTTTAAAAAAATAATGCTAAGAAAGGCCTAAAATGCAAACATTAACATCAGACTCCTTTGTGGCCCTTTCTTCTTCCAGTGGCAATCACATTTAACTTTTAATCTATTTCTTCTAATATTTATAAATACCATGATTTTAAATAATATGTCCTCACAAAGATCTGTATGTGAATGATTATAGCAGCTTTATTAATTATTCCAAACTGAGAACAACAAAAATGTCCATCAACTAGCAAATGGATAAACAACTGTACATCTGTTCAATAGAAATCTATTCAGTAATAGTGCTTTGTTTACAGGGATTTTATGTTACACAATTGAAATTGGTTAAGCAATCTCGATGAGGCTGTTGTTTTTGTATCTAGTGCTGGAGCTTGGAATTAACAGGGTAGGCAGTTGGGAGGGGAAGATAGGTATAACATGCAAGACACACAGACAAGTTGGAACCCATAAGGATGGACTGACATTCTCATGTCACTCTTCAATCTTGATTGATGATGTGGGTATCTTGTCGGAAAAGTTGCCCTTAGCTCACATACACTTGTCCCAGGAATCAGAGGAGTTGAAAGAGGATCCAGGGAAAGGTAGAATATTGTAGGCTAGACTGCTGCTTTACTCCTGCTCTCCAAGCTTCAAACTAAAATATGTCTTGTGGCTCACCCTAATAGGAAGCATACAACGAAGAGGATTCTGCGAAACATAATTCAGCCTAACCAAGGTGATACAGAAACAAACTACTGATATATACAATAAAATAGATGAATCTTAAAAGTAGCCTGTTAAGTGAGGAAGCTTGTCACAAAAGGTTACATACTATATGAATTCATTTATATGACATTCTAGAAAAGACAAAACTATGGAAACCAAAATCAGATCATTGAATACCAGCATCTGCAGAAGATTGGTTTCACAACTCATCAAACTGTACACCTAAAAAGGATGTTTTAGTTTATGGAGATTATACTTTAATAAACCGGACAAATATACATAATGCTATAATATTCTGAAATAAGAAAATAATGGTAGAATCTTGTAATTTGTTATCATTCCAAAAGAAAACTGCTCAGATATTCAATTTTGTAACATCATTAACACAACATAGAGGGGTGAAGTACAGTATTAAATGACCAAGTGAAGAATTTTATTTAATTTTTTCAAAATTATTTGGCTATTCTAGCTTCTTGACTTTTTCATATTAGTAAATTGGAATCTATCAATTTCTATCAAAAATACTTTGTTGGGATTTTTATTGGAATTGTATTGAAATTGAAATTTTTATTTTCCTCAGAAAATACATTTATAGAATATCAAGTAGGCTGAGGTTATAGGCCCTGGCAGTAAACCAGGTAGGTATAATTCAGAATTATACTAAGAAAATGGTACCAGGGATAGTGGCTGCTCTGAATTTCTCCTTTTTAAGTTAATTTGTTAGCTTTCTGACATCACTGCCCCATTAATAAATGTGTTTTTTGAATATTTATTTAGAATTGCCAATTACACTGTTTCCCTTCATGGATAATTTCAGTTTTTTTCTTTCCCTGCTCCTGCTACCCCAAAGTTTGAAATAAATACTTAAGATAGGCAACTCAGAATTGGGAAAATTTTCAAGTGCTAGTTACATGCTTTAAAAATAACCATCTTTCAGAGACATGATTTCTGATGAAGTTACAATAATAAGAGAGGCAAAACAGCAGGATTAGCTACGAAGTGAATGTGTGTTTTAAAAAAAGAACTGCTTCAGCCAATTAGAAAAATTAATAGGTAAACTTCATTTTCTTCATCTTTCTATCAGCAATCTAGAGATCCCTATCTCTCATTGTGTCTCTGTATAGCTCTCTCCCTTCATTAAAAGGCTATTTAATCTATCCTTCAATTTCAGATAAAATTATTCTTATTGAAAGATGTTAAAAATTATCAGGTACAATTTGAAAAGTATTTTGAGGAGGAAAATATACCAGCGGCTTCAGTAATTTATCCAGAAATAATTGAATTAATTCTCTGAGGTAATTTTAAAATATTTCAAATTTTAAATATTTTAAAATTTATTTTCTTCATTTTATATTTCAGTGGAAATAGCAAGCTCACTCCATTTCCTATAACAATAGTTTTAAAGTATAAAACTAGGTGGAAGCAGTTCTCTTATTCTCTTTTGTAGCCTCAGTAAGTTTCAGTAGTGTTGATGCCGAATGGTACAAGTTTATTGATTGACAATTTAGCCATTGTGTGTTTGTGTAAATATACTAGGACTGACATCCAGTCAGATACCCTTCTAACAATTGTGTGCTCTAGAATCTATTTCATCAAATTGAATTAGAAGAAAACTTAGATCATCTACTTCAACCTTCTCATTTTGTAGGTAAGAAACTGCCATTTTAAGTAATTTGTCCAAGCTTCTATGCTGACTGACAGGAGATACTAAACTCGATTGTTTTTATGAGGAAATATATACCCAAAAGCTTTGCTTTATTAAATTAATTTCTCAATTAGGTTCATCTTGGTCAGAGAACAGAACTTAATATGTCCAGTCCCTGCTTTTCTAAATGACTGGTTTACTAAAGACTTTTCATTTATGACCAAGGACAGAAACAGAGACCAATGAGGTAAGAGTCATAGAGAAAAGATGAGCGGTGAGGTAGGAAACATAAATAGAAAAGGAGTCAGTCTCAAAAAATAAGACAGGCCATGAAGGAACTAAAAATATAGAATTGAGGAACTGGTTAATTTTCTCTATGTCCCGATTTCATTATTCAAGGACACAGAAACAATGTAAGACCTATAAGATACCACAGAAAGAATCCAATTCAACTTAATCATTTTGCAGATAAGGAAACTAAAGTTCTCCCAGGGCTACACTGCACAGGAGAATCCAAGCCTCCTCCTTGTCCCAGAAGCTCTTAATTGCATTATGTTACTGTTAATTTTTTGTTTGTGAGATAAATTATTTAGCTGTATGAAGTTTTATTTTAAGCTTGTAAATTTTCCTAATAGATTTCTATACTTAAAAGATGCATTTTACTGTTTAACCTAATATTAGTATCAAAATGCCACAGGGACATCTTTCAAGCAAAAGATAACGTTTCTGATTTATAGCTAGTCAAATTTTAACTTTTTAAACCTAATTGTGACTTTGTTTTTAAGAGGAAGAAACAAATGACAAAAAGGAAAAGTTAGGATTTAAAATAGTTTTAAAATTCCTCAGAACAGTGTATGTCCTGGAGCTACTCTGTCTGTCTGAATACCCAATTCTGTATATCGATTTCCCAGCCTTGGCCATCTCTAAGATCTCTAATTCAAGATATTTAATTAACTATAAAAGATAAAATAAGATTCAATAGTTTGTTCTGGGGCTAATATTTATATATATCCATCTAAGGGACAAACTTATGAAACTATTCTAATCACTTGCAGGTTACTTTGAGTTTTGTATTTGAAAATCATATCATCTTTGCATTATAATAGTGTCATTTCTTTCTAACATAATTTATTTCTTTTTCTTGCCTTACTAAATTGACCAGACTCTGCAGGACAATTTTTAATAGAAATGTCGATGTCAAGCATTCTTGTCTTATCTCTGATCTTAAAGAAAATACTATTTCACCATTAAGTGCGACATTTACTGCAGGTTTTCTTGTCAGTTTAAGGAAGTTTCCTTCTATTCATAGTTGCTCAGGGTTTACTTTGCCATGAAAAAATATTGAACTATACCAATTTTTATTGCTTTTCTGTATTATTAAGATCAAATGATTTTTCTCCTTTATTATGAACAGGGCTTAACAAAACCTTTTCCCATTCTCTTAAGAGTTGACCTTTGTCTAACTCACCTCGTAATCTGATAATACATTATGTCACCTATATTGCTAAGCAAACTGGCTTATAATAAAAATAACCTGATTGATAAATTGTGTTGGATTGGGAGAAACTATAAATAGCTCATAGAGGAATCATAGCTTTGAACTTTTCTGAGTAACACTTATAACTAGATGTGTCATCTATGAGGAGTCTGAAAGCTATGCCTATGGGATTTTTACAAGAGATCCTGGTTTCTGAGGATTGCAGACTTTAAACTGGAGTATTTGCACTCACCTGACATGAATCTTGTCTCCTGGCATCTGAGGCAGTCCTAGAGGTAAGCCAAAGAAAACAACTCAGGGATGGCTGTGTGAACTGCTGCCAAACTGCTGCAAAGACTCCCAAAGGAGAAAGTCTGACAGGGTCCGGTTATGCTCTGGTCCCTGGGTGATGTGGTTCTGTTATGAGTCTAGTTGCACTAAGACTGCCTACTCGGCATTTGCAAATCTGTTAATGCAGTGAAGCATAATCATTGATTTTCTAATGATAAATCAATTGTTTGTTTCTGGAATAAATCCAACTTGATCATGACCTATTTTATTTGCTAAGTTTTGCTTGCTAATATTTTGTTAAGATTTTTCACCTATGTTCATAAGTGAAATCAGACTGGTAATTTTCCTAGAGCCAATTGTCTGCTAAAGTTTGCTATTAAGATTATATTAATCTCATGGAATTGCTGAGAGTTACTTCTTCACTGACACTCTGGAATAGTACATGTTACATTGGCAGTATTTGTCTCTGGACCTGGAATTTAGTTTGAAGATTTTTAATTGCTGACTAAATTTTTTTAATGTTTATAGGATTGTTTCAGTGTTCTATTTCCACTTGAGTATGAGTTAATAAATTCTCTCGATTAGAAATTTGTTCACTTCTAAGCTTCCAACTCTGTTGACATAAAGTAGTTCAGAATATCCTCTTATTATCTCTTAAGATTCTGTAACATCTGTAGTAAGGTCTATTTTCAGTTCTAAATTGTTTTGTTTGTCCTTTTTCACTTCTTGCTTAATTTTGTCAGACCTTTAGGAATTGTATTAGTCATTTCAGGTAAGCAATTTGGGGCTTTAACTTTCTCTGTTATTTACATTTACTATTTTCCTCCACTTCTGCTCTTATGCTTATTTCTTCCTATCTTTTAAAAGTTTATTCTTTTGTTCTTTTATTAACTTCCTAATTATATTTTACCTTTTTAAAATAATGTAAACATTTAAGGTTATGAATTTTAAAGTGCCATTTTTAAGATGCATTCTGCACATTTAAAATTCAGCATTTTTATTATTGTTCTGTTCTTAATATATTTCATTTTCCATTCTAATTTCCACATGATCATGTGTTTTTAAAATCACATTTCTCAATTTTGAACATCAGGTTTCTCTTATCTTTTTACTATAGTTTACTTTTTGTTATTAATTTCTATTTATTCATTGTTATTAGAGAAGGATGTGTTTGTACATTACCAGTTCTTTAAAATTTGTTGGGGTTTGTTTCATGGTACAGTAAGTGGGCAAGTTTTGAAATTGTTCCATGCTGAGATTAAAAATGTGCTTTTGGTTCTGTTCTATATATATCCATCAGGTAAATCTAGTTAACTTTGTGGTTCATATCTTCTATATCTTTATTGTTTCTTTTAAATCTGACAGTTATTTAGAGAGAGATACGTTTTAAAATCTCCCATTATGATAATGAACTTATCAATTTCAATTTACACTATACCAGATTGTTATACATTTTGAAAGATGTTATTACCTGCATGCAAATTTTAGAATTGTTATCTCTTTGTAACCCTCATCTTGAGTAATGCTTTCAAGTTCATTTTTTTCTGACATTAATAAAGCCACATTAGTTTTGTTAATATTTTCCTGATATTTCTTTTTCTGTCCTTTTACTCTCAACTTTTTTGTCATTATGTTTTAGATAACTCTTTTAAATAGCATGTAGTTGGATTTTTCACCCAAAAGACTATTCCCTTAGTTCTAACACTTTGCTTCTAGCAGTAAAGGAGGCCTCATGACTCAAGTCTTTGTTCATCCTTCATGCTCTTTCTACCTCCTCGACCAGGGGTGGTCGGCCCCTCTTGCGCAGCTCCTGAGGGCTGGTGGCCTCACCCACTGCAGGTACATTTTAAGCAGCTCTGTGTGAACGATGGGAGTACTTTTACAGTTCTTCCACCATTAGTGAAAATAGATTTTTCAAAGGCAACTGCAGAGTGCATCCTAGCTGACAGAGTCTGATTCAGTTAACTTGAAATGAACAGTATTGGGATGTTCATTTCAAGTCCTATAAAGTGACCAATTATGATTTAGGCTAGGAAAACAAGAATTGAACTCTGCAAATGAAGATAAGAGGACTTTCCTCTGGGGCAGCGAGGATCTCTCCTAGTGGACTAAAGTGCACCAGGTTGGGAATTAGGACCTTTGAGCTCAAGTGCCTGCTCTGTCTCGTGGGAACGGTCTGCGTGGACAACTCACTAAATATACCTGAGCTTCAATTTCTATCACAAATGGGGCAGTTGAACTAGATCCCTGAAGGATACCATTCAAGCTCTAACATTTTCTGGTTCTGCAGAGAATTATAGTCTGTTTACAATACTGAACCCATCCAGCCCCTGAAGTTCTTTGAATGCTAACTCTTTGAGCATAGTGTAAATTGTTACGAAGACAAACATATAACAGCAGAAAATATTCTTTTTATAGTGTCCCACTTTCTATAAAAACAAATTTAATGGTTGTTATATAATTTAAAATATTTTATTAAGCATTGATTTAAAAATGCAAGAGAATATGACACCTTGAAGCAAGTGCTTAAAGGTAAAACAAATACCACTATAAATATCACACTTATAAAATCTTTTTTACATCTTCACAAAATTCATTTCTAAAATACCCTTTTACAGACATGTATAAATAAACTGCTTCCAAATTGCCAACGCTTGGTACAGTTAGTCTCCTATCACCACAGTGAGTCTACAGGTTCTCCATCAGATATTGCTCCTCTCGGTACAGGCACAGAACTTCCATCAGCAACATCAGAGGTCTCATACCTCCATCAATGTGAAGAGTAAATCTTTCTGAATGCTCAATATTTAATATTACAAGACTTTTTCTACTGAGAAAAACAGATCTTTCCAAGGCAATGACAGAATGAAGCTTATATTGATATAGTTCACTGTTAACATTGCTTGTTTTCCAAGGCATTCAGGAACTTCTGATTCTTGGTCTTGAACATCATGATAAAGCTGTTTGGCATAATTTTGCCTCGCCCATCTTCACCTACTTGGCCCATAATAATGTAATTTTGACCTAAAAAAAGAGAACATAAAATTAATTTTTTTCTCTATGTGTGTTTGTTTGAAACAACTTAGACTATAACTTACCTCTAGATAAATATTCTGTAAGGATACAATTAAATATTTATTCTACTGGTTTAAGACTCTCGTCAGCAAAAATCTAAAAACTGAGGAACATTTTCCAGCTCTGCTAGCACTGGGAAACTGGCTGGAATAACTAGATCCGGTTATGTCTTGCTCTGCAGCGCTGTAGGTCTGTGTATTTACTGAGTGTCTACCAAGAATGATGCATTACGCTCATGGGAAAGGCTCTTAACTGCTCCAGGGGCCTTCCGTGAGGTCCCAGACATGCTGTCCTCAGATGGCCTCTCAAAATCTCATAGTGCTTCTGGATTTCCCAGGTATTTGGCAACAAATGATCTACTGTCTTCAGTTGTCATCTTAAATGTTTTTATAATATCTCAAGCATATATACTATGTAATTTTCCTGAGGGCATGATTTTATCATATACTTCTTTGCAGTCTTATAGTCCTTTACAAAAAACAGGTACTACAAAGTACTTATATCAGTTACACTATTTTTTAAATACATATAAGTGTATCTGACTAAGTTTAGGCCTGGACTGACTGGGGCCTAAGCTGACACATGTTGGGTTCAACTCTAAAGATTTATAGTGCCTCAGAAAAATGCCATAAAAGAAGTGCATGTTACTACCTCCTTTATCTTCCCTCTTCCTCAGTGCATCATAAGAAAAATATGTGTTTCTCTTTTCTCTTGTGTAATCCTTCCTCTGTGGGATAACATTGTCATCACAGTGGTCTTGAGCCTGTGAAAGCTTGGTAGGCTGGGCAGGTAAATGCCACCTCAAGTCTGGACTGCTAGCATCATTATTTGCTGTTCCTGGCAGTTCTGGAAAGAAGTGTTATCTTTTAGAGAGCCTTTGCTATTCCCTCTAAAAAGTCAGTGTGATGCTGCTGGCTCCCTGGCTTTTCTGAACAATCCAGATTCCTAGTAAAGCTTTCTTGAAGTGAATATTCTATATTTCTCTGTCTGTGTGTGTATGTGCACACACACATGTGGTTTGGTTTGTTTTGATTGTGGGGGAGGTTTATAACAAGACTGAGGAAAGGAATGAGCTGAGATTGGATAATCACGGCATATCACACATTGGGATCCAAGGCATTATTTACCATTCTAAAGAGAGAGATCTATCTATGTGTGCTATTTATAGAAAGGCATCTATGTATATATCATGTGGGGGCAAGTTGCAGTAGAATGTGTATAGCATGATCCTATTTCTTTAAGTGAGTATGTGCATGTTTTATATGGGCAAAACTTTCTAGAAGAAACTTTTTATAGGACCACTGGGTTTGAAAATGAAAGTGCTTCGCATTTTATTCCTGTATGTATTTAAACTTTTAAAAGACTATAGAACATACATTACTTTTTCTTGAACGTACATTACTTCTACAATGTTAAAGAGCTTGTTTAAAAACAATGTCTCTCTGGCTCTGGGGTAACCCTCCTCTTTCCAAAAGTTCTCTTAATAAACTCATTCCTACATATGGATTTAATGATCCTATATCTACAAATGATTTCCAAATCTCTTAGTTCTAGCCCTTAACACCTTTTTCTTCTGAACTTCAGCTCCGAATTTCCTTTTTCTTGGACTCATTCATCATTTCTACTACCTTGTCTTTTTCACAAGTTATAAGAACTGGAAAACCTTCCTTCTATACCAGGAGTAGGCAATATATTAGCCCTGATTTGATTCCCTAGACCAGCCATGGCATGGACAGACCTATGGCTTGCTCTGAGATAGTCTCTTGTTTCCTTCTCTGTCCCTGAGTTCCTCTACAAGAAAGACGAAAGTTTTCCTTTTCACTTACCCCTTCTCAGGAGAGGGCACTGCTTGCAGACCACAATGACCTTGGCACTCATGTTCTTGCCAGCCTGCTGAATTGCCAGATTTCCCTCTTTGTAGATGTTGATGAGTGAGACTGTGGCATGCAGACTTCCACCTCGAATGACAGTTGTGATCACGGTGCCGGCCAATACTGCAGAAGAAAACATTTTTGAAATAATGTAACAGTGAAGGCAAATGTAAGCGAACTGAAAATAATTTTATATTTTTCTAAGTTTCAGATGGAAAGCATTTTAATATTAGAGCGAATGCCCTAATAGAGCAATTGATTCTGTACATTTGTCGCCAAAGTTCAAGTTGAGAAAAGGAGCCATGGAGCTGCTATATGTAATGTTGCCCAAGTGGTTGCCTCGGACAGAAACCCAGACAGCTGCCGTGTTGCAGTTTGTCTCTAAGATGGGGACTCTTTGCAACGTCTTACCCAACATGTGGTACAGGCCTATGAGCTGTTATTCAACAAGGCCTTGAATCTTTAGAGGCAATATCATACTAGGAGGTTGCATAAGGCATTTGAGACATGAAGATCAGAATCTTTGTGTCTGTACGGGTGGGTGCCTACCTTTCTGTGTCTCCCCAACCCCTCCTTTAGCTGTCCACCCTCCTGGAACTTTGGTTCATCTCCTGGGTCCCCATCTCTCTTTAATTATCATATCAGTAATATCTGTCTTTTTCTGGGTCTTTGATATTCCCTTTTTTATTCATCTTGTTTACCTCATTTAACAAGTCAAAATATAGAACTGAGGTATAACTTAAAACATTTTCTTGCTTAAAAAAAAAAAAAAAACCTCTAGCAAAATTCAGTTGCTTTTCATTATGTAACTCTTTTTTCTATTGTGACACTCTGAGGAAAAAGTCTCATTTCTGAGCCACAGAAGGAAAGATGCTGTTTCTCGAAGACATGCTTTTGGCATTTTGGTGGGGATAATTCTGTGTGGTACAGGACTTGCATTGAATGACTTTTTTATGAGCCCTGTCTCTGCCTAGAAAAACCAGTAGTGCCCCCTCGTTATTGTGACAACCAAAAACTACCCCTAGAGGAGTATTACTAATGCTGGCTGAGAATCAGTAGGCCACTGCTGATAACATGTGGTCATTTTGCCATATAAGTGACACACATCAGAATAAATCAAGTTTTGTACTTGGCTTTATGACCCTTACAAGGCAAAGTGAGAACTCATTGCTTGCACAGTGTGCAAAGCTCATAAAATCAGAGTTCCTCTCATGCCTTACTTTGATTCCTGGTGATTAGTGTTCACTGCAAAATGTCAGTCTATAGCCCAGTGGAATCAGGTGGCTCCAAAGGACAGGGAGGGAGATTTCCATAAGCACCTCCTACAGAAGACGAAACTAAATATGGTTGGTGGCAGTGACACCTGATGCTATTTGTTTTCATTTTTATGCCAGTTACTTGAATTTTGGCATGCCCAGAGAGGTGTCGGGCCCCAGATTCCTCAGTGCCTTCTCTTTGCTGTAGTACAGTCTGTCTGAGCTGCAGTTACTACTTTAAGGCACAGAAAAAGCAAGCAAAGCCGCTTCTGGGAGGCCCTTCCTTTTAGGTAACCTATTTAGACTATAGCAACTTTCTTTTCCTCATACTTTTTTAAATGTTTCTTTTGAAAATAACATAATTAAATTTGGTTATCTTTTGCTCTTGAGTGCTTTTCACAGAAAGTACAATTACTTTTTACTGGAAAAATTTCTTAGAAATTCTAAGTCATTAAGTAATATATCCTCAGGTTCCAAATTATGAGTTTCCAAATAGATTTCAGGTTTCTAAGTTTTAATTGAGTATTTGGAAGGACACTGAAGGGGAAATACCCGAATATCTTGTGAGAGAGAGACCAGCCTGGATATGTTTCTAATTTACTTAAGTTGAATTACAAATGTTTGAAAAAATATTCAGTTCATGAAAAATATGTGAGAAAAGAGACACATGGTTTTTGTTTTTTCTTTTTTTTTTCAGGAATACTGAGCTAGCCAGAATATGCGGAGTAGCAGTATCATGTACCAGGAGTCAAATTAAGTTTACGTAAAAAAGTACATTTTCTGTATACATGTTTTTCTCAGTTGTGAAATCTAACACTTTGAATAGCACAAGTCAATATACCTTAGTGTGCAGGAAAATATTTTCTTAGGTAAATGAAGAGTGTAACTGACCCTTTCCCATCGCTGTCATGGCAATTCCTTTGAGACTAAGCATGCAGTCTCAAGTTTCTTACTAAAGAGAAAAGGCTGGGTTTTATTTCTTACCAAAGTTACTTGCACAATAATTGCTCTCCAGAGTCCCTGTCCATCTACACTTTTGTTGACACAGGGCCACAGTGGGTTTTAAACCTTAAATAAAAAAACATACATAAGATTCAGGAAAATGAATTCAAATATAATTGGTATTTAGATATGAATCTATCCATTTAAAATTCCTTTTATTTCCCAGAGCCACCAATCTGTCATTGCAATGAAATAATTAGAAAGCATACAAAAGAAATTCTTCATGCTACTAACTACTGCTCCAATTTCCTCAGTGTAACTCAATATATCCTCTGCTGAATTGTAAACCTGAGATCAAAGATAACCCAAATTTAGCCCTATTCTCTTCTTCCTTTACATATAACACTACAACCAAAAATATAGTCACCCATGTGCCCTGCTTAGAAAAAGCCATATTCACAACAAATATGAAATCAGAAAATGTAGGTAAACTCTTCACTTCAGACAAGGAATCCTATGATGTTTCTCCTGAGGATGGAGGGAGGGTTTTTTTTTTGTTTTTGTTTTTGTTTTTTTTTTGGTGCAATTAAAACATGCAATTACCTAAATGTGGATAGTACAGGTTTTTTAGAAATACTGCTCACATGTAACGTGTTACATCTGTAATTAGATACAACCAATTACTAAACATTTGTGTTGAGCCTGTTGCTGCTTATAAGGATATTAGAATTGAAAAGCAGACAAATTTAAAAGTAAAACTAAAAGATAAACACATTGGTTCTCAACCAGGGGTAATTTTTCCCCCTGAGTGATATTTAGCAGTGTCTGGAAATATTGTGGTTGTCACAACGAGGAGGTGATATCAGCCTCTAGTGGGCAGGTACCAGGGTTGCTGTGAGACACCTGTAATGGACAGGACAGTGCCCAAGAGCGATGAATTATCTGGCCCAAAATGTTAATAGTGCCAAGATTGAGAAACCTTGAGTTAAAGAAATGAAAATACGTAATCCTTATTTATCATCATTAAAAATGTTTTAAAAATATTTGCTAATTATTCACATATGTGGCACTATCATAGGAAGAACTAAAAAAAAGATAACTAACAGAATTGTACTTGGTAAGGATATGTAATTGTAATATTGCCCTTTTAATATGTTCTGCCGACCCTTCTGTGAATTTATTATTTATTTACTTATTCTTAATTTGTATCCCTACTTAACTGCAAAAAAATTTTTGAAGTGGATTACAAGAACTCAACAAACATTTGGAGAAAACATTGTTTCAGAAGTTAGGGACCTAAATTTACATAATTAACTAAGTCAAAAAGTAGTGGCGTTAGTGGTTCTACGCCAAGGAAAGGGCACCTTTCTAGGCGGACCGCTGGAAACCAGCTCCTTCTCAGCCTCAGGACATCGGTCTGGAAGTTGGGTGGGTGGGTATCCCACATTGCCCCTTCTCTCCCTAGGTAGATCTCTGCTCTCTTGCCCTTAAATCATCAGCTATAACCCCTCCCCACCCCCCCCGCCGACCCTCCTCATCCTCCTGTGGTCTCTCTAACACCTACACTCCCAGCATGGCACCTAGCTCTCAGCCTCCCTGTGTGTTCCTGAGGCCACCTCACTGTCGACAATCTCTCTCAGTGCTGTGGCCTCATCCTTCCCAGAGACTTTTCCTCTGCTCCATCTCAGTTACTCAGTCCCAAGCTCACATGTCCTCCTGCAAAAGTCTTTAGTCACCAATCTCTCAAACTTAGACTTCCTCATATCCAGTATAGCCTCTCCTCTCCTTAGAGTTTAGTTATTGATTTACTTTCATGACTACTTTTATTTTCTGTCTTTAGAGGTTCGACACATTGACCTCTCTCATTTTCACCAATCTCCTGGCTCACGTTTACTTCCTTGGCTATTCCACTGTTTCAGTCATTTTCTTGACAGTATCATAAACTCTCTTTCTTTCTGTCTTTTGACCCTGTGTGAATTCTGTAGGAGCCTTTTTATCTATGTTCACATTCAGTCGAGTGCACAAACAGACCCTCATCAAAGTGACAAGTTGTTTGGTGGGTCGACTCACTCTCCAATTTCCACAACTATGTTTCGGATTCTTTCTCATTCTAACCACCCAGTCTCCTACTTCCCTTCTCATTCTCAGCAGGTGGCCTCACCTATCTTCTAGAGAGAACAGAGTTCATAGAAGAAAATGTTGAGATCTCCACCAAACCTCTGAGTTGTCTTTATCCATACCCTCTCTTTTGCTTTCCTCCTCTGAGGGAGAAGAATGTCCCACCTCTGGTCTAAGGTCTGTCCTTCTGAGTCCTCTGGAGGCCACACCTCACCTTCATAGAAATCTCCTCCTCAATTTATTCCTTGTGTCCACCAATATGTTCTCCTTTGTTGGTGATTTCCCATTAGCTTTAACTTGTTCCAGACACTCAAGGCTTCTCTCCCTCCTTAGGGCAAAACTTGTGAAATGAGTTGCTGGAATTTACTGTCTCAGTTTCTTTGCCTTGTTCCACACACCCCTCAGCCCATTCTGTCTGGCTCTACCTACACAACTCCACTCACATGACTTTTGCTGGAGCTTCCACATCATGAAATCAAATGGAACATTTGAAGTCTCATCAACATTTGAATTATTCACCATTCCCTTCTTAAAACATTTTCTTCCATGGTTTCCATGACACATGCTGCTGGTTTCCTTGACTCTTCTTAGCTGTTGTTTCTCAGTCTCCTTTGCCAGCATATCCTCCTCTTTAAATTCTACAGATTTAATTCCAGCCCTTCTCCTTTTTTACTCCCCAATTTCTTCCTAGGTAATCTCACTCTGGATCATGATGTCAGCCAATGTATATGTTGATGGCTCTCAAATTTGAATCTCTCTTCTGGTCTGGCGATCCACATATAGCTTATCCACATGACATCTCCACTTGAGTGTTTTACAGATACCTCAAACTCAACAAGGTCACAGCCTAACTTATGAATCTACCCCTAAACTCAGTGCTTGACTTCACTGAATGCTAACATTGTCTCCTGTGTTTTGCAAACCAGGGACCTGGGAAGCACTCTTGAGACTGCTCTGATCTCCCTAGTCAAATTAATCATCAAGCCCTGTCAATATCTCCCAAGGTCCCTGGCTTGCACAAAGTCAACACTTCTTGATGATCTATTTATCTCTGTTATAGGACACACAGTTCACATGGACAACCACGAGAATCTGTTGACCTCTACAATCTATTCACCTCGCAGTAGCCAGAGTGATCTCCATAGTGTGAATCTAATCCTGAACTTTGCCTAAATCCATCAACAGCTTCTCCCACAATTAGAAGAAAACTCAAAATACTTAGAGCATAAGGAGAGAGGTGGTAGGAACTGAAGATAAAACTGCAGAGAGGCTAGGGATCAAATGTGAAGGTTCTTACATACCACTCAAAGGAATTGGGTTCACATGAGGCTTTTAAATTTTAAGTAAGTTAAAATTTCAGTTCTTCAGTATCATTAGCCACATTCCAAGTGCTTGGTAGTGACTACTACATTGGATGGCACAGGTGTACATAATGAATTTAAGGGGGAAAAATGACATGGCCTGCTCTGTGGTGGTGGGGCATGCAGTGGGGAGATAAGACAGAGAAAGTAAAAAATAACCCTAAGAGATTCTGTGAGCCATGCCAGTGAAAAAAGGTGAAAAAGCAGGTTTAAGGCAGAAAATTGTGATAAAAACAAGTTTCCTATATTTTCACTGAAATGATTAGCAGTTGCAAAATTCTAGGAGATAAATTACAAACCCATGTTTGCAATTTCAGTTTATGACTCAAGAGCTGGGGAACCTCTAAGCCCCATGGTTATGACCACATAGATAATTCACTGGAAAGAATAAGGACACCGGGGTTTACTGAGATGAGCTGGAGAAATGCTCCTGGAACATGAGGCAGTGCACTTCCAGGACACAAGATGGCACACTTGGGGAGTGCTCAGAAAAATCGGCCTTTTGGTAAGTGCTTGTACCCAGGATGCATACAGAAAATGGTGGGCAATACAATTATTTCAGCCCATTTCATATTTTAATCTTAGATCCTTCCCTCCCACTTTTTTCCCTCCTTGCATTTAGATTTTGAGATCTGAGGTCTGAAATCCCAGTGGCTGGAGTTGATAGAATGTAGAGACTAGATACATGGGCCTACTCCTGCCTCTCCATTTCTTAGACCACACCCCAGACCAGAGTTTCCCACTGGCTTCTATGATACACTGAATATTTTTGTTTGATTTACTCCAATTTGAAAAAATAATATATTTTGTATGATACATTTTGGAGCAAAGTGGGAAAAAAGCCCAAATCAAATACCGGCATATGTGAAAACAGGTTAAGTATCAAGGCCCTAGAACTTCAACCTAATATATTAAAATTATACGTAGTAAAAAGAAAACCATAATCTTATAATTGCTAGAAAAGAAAAATTAGCATTATAATGATCTGTGCCTATAAGAGGGTTCCTAGTAATTGTTAAGTGGTCATAATTTTCTTAGATGATTTTTAAAAATTATTAGATTATATTTATTCTTACATTTTATACTTTTCTTTCATTAATGAAGTTACATTATTCTATGACATAGGTTTTCATCTTATTTAACTTATTTTAGTTTCAAATATCTTCCTCTTATTTTTTCCTACTTCAGAAGAATTTTTCTTATACTCCTTAAGTTTATGTATGAACTTCAAAACTGAAAAACTTACCTGTAGTTACAGGGAATGTGGTGGTAACAGGTAGTGCTGTAGTTGTAGGTAATTTTTTTGGCCTGAATTTGTAGTGACCAATAAATCCATCTGCAGTTAAGCTTAAGTCTGAGAAAAACTGAATAAGAAGTTCATTTCTCTCAGATATAATTGGTCTAAAAGAAGAAAAACATGTTTAAGTATATATGTATATATTTCAAAGTTTAAGTGTAGAAATATACTTTAGTTGGTACTAAAATGTAGAATTTTCTAGCTTTCCATTAATTTCTGACAAAAGATTACTATTTGTTTAAACTGAAGAGCTAAAATACTTTTTAAATAGGTGAAAGCCTTAATCTGCTCAATCTTAATGCTAATAGCTAACTAACATTTACTGTTTGCTCAGTTGGCACTGTCGAATTCTGTCTACACACTAATGCTATAACTATCCCTTTTTCATAGACCAGGTAACTGAGGTTCAGAGAGTTCAAGTGATTTGCCCAAGACCCTACAGCTAGTATGTAGGGGAGTCAGAATTTGAACCCAGGACCAGGTGACTCTAGGGACAAGTACTTTTGAAACAAGTTATTTGATTTAATTGGTGGTTTGACTAAAGTACTTTTTTTGAGGCATCTTCTTTTAGCCAAACCACTTCTTAGGCATCATGGACATACAAATAATTTTTCTCACCTATCAGCTACTTTGAGTGGGAGTGGATATAGGGGAGAGTAGATCTGTACTTGACCCAACCAGTAAGAAATACTGCAAGACCTTTTCTTATCTCAAGGTTCTTACCTTCTGAGCCAAGGGATGGAGCAAACCTAAGAGTGGGCTTCATGACTACAGTTACAGTTCTGGTCACGAAAGTGGCCAAAGTCATTTAAATAGTGCTTCTGAGAATCAAGTCTTTAACAAAAATATTCTATCTTGCTTTTGAAAACAAATTCCATTAAAGAAATACAAATAGTGTGTATGAAACACAGTTGTCAACTACAATCACAAACAAATGTTACTCTTGTTTAAAATGATAAAATTACTAAAAGCAATTATTAGTCTATGGCCATGCTACCCTGAACACGCCTGATCCCGTCTGATCTTGGAAGCTAAGCAGGGTTGGTACTTGGATAAGAGCCTACCTAGGAAGACCAGGTGCTATAAAAAAGGCAGTTATGATAAGCACCAGAGGAAACCTAAGTCCCAACCAGATCAGCCTTTTAGGCTATTATTATAGTGATCATTCACTGCCTTTTCTGGGAACTAATCTTCGAAGAATACATTAGAAACTAAATTTTCTCAAAGAAGAGTATTTTAGTAACAAAGTCATATTTTTGTTATGCTGCTACTGAACTTAGATTGTAACATATTGGAAACTGAATTTTCTCAAGAAAGAGTATTTTAGCACAGTCATATTTTTGTTAGGCTGCTACTAAGCTTTAGTATGAATGTGATAGAATCAAAGTGACATAAATGTACTGAGGGCCAAGTGTTGTATCTGTAAATTAATGTTACAAATCGCTAGAAAGACAAGAAGAAATTTCGCTTGAATCCACCTGGGAAATCCCAGGAATGAACTAAGGGTACTGTTTCATGTCTTATAGCTGGTTATGTTGGCTGACTCTACTTTGTCATCCTACAGTGTTCCTGTTCTTCAATCACTACAATCAATCTCCATGTCCTGCCAATTTTGTCTCCTAATATTTCTTGATCCACATCCTCCTCTTCATCTCTGCCACCCCTCCCTACCATTTTATTCCAAGCACCTAACCTAGTGCCTACCACACGGCTGGGGTGTAATAAATGTTTGGAACTGAACTCAATGTTATTGATACCGCACTGAACCAGACATTGGTAATGTCCAACCAAGCACAACACTTTTCCTATTCATACTTTTAACAGGAGAAAACCTCCCCAAACAGATTTTCTCATTTTCTACACTATCCCACCCCAGAAATAATCTATGAAAAATTATCCCTCTGGTATAAGTATTAGTTGATGGTAGGCAGGCAGGCTATTCCAGACAAACTCTTCAGAAGTGAGTGGTGTTCAACAGCCTCCTCCATCACCTCCCCGTCCCCCACCCCAACCACTGCCCTCAATGGTGTGCTTATCCTTTTTTTATCTATAGATTTACCGATATATATATTTATATATGCATCACTAAATAATATATTGTATAAGTATGCATGCTTTTAAACTTCATATAAATGAAAGGGTATGGTGTGTATTTTTGTCATTTTTTTTTCACCCTTAAAATTATAATGGTGAGAGTCATCTACTGTTTTCACTGCTGTATAGTGTGTGCTAAAACACACTTTAACTATTCTCTTGTTCATAAACATTTGGCTGTTTACCCCTCCCCCACACCAGTTACAAACAATATTGCTAAGAACATTCTTTGTATATGTCTCATGGTGCGCGTGGACAAATGTACCATTAGTGGGCACACTAGCAGGGTAGGACAAATGCTCTATGCTGAGTCACAGGATAGATGCTCATTTTCAACTTCATTAGGTAACACCAAACCAATTGCCAAAATGGTTGTACCAATTTACACTCTTTTCAAAAACTATTCACTGTGTAGCTTTCTTCTTTTGGGAATGCCTTTCATGTCTTTTAACCATTTTTCTTCTATTTGTTGTTATCTTTTATAACTTTTAGGATTTCTTGATATATGTTACAACTCTCTGTTTTGTGCCTTCTCTTTCCCCTCTCTTTAAGGTGAATTTTGATGAGCAGAAATTCCCATTCGTGTTTCTCATTGAAGTTCCAGTCCATCTGGTAGTTGATGTTTGTGATATTAGATATGAATACGATCCATTATTCCTACATGAATAAAAATTGTCCCTGCCTTATTTTGCAACAAGGCTATTCTTCACCTGCTGACCTGTGAGTTTCTGTGATGTGCCCAGTCTTCAGACACATGTGCAATGTTTCTGGCCTCTTTTTGGTGCTTTCACTACTCAATTTGTCTATCTCTCTGATGAAACCACATTGTCTTAATTACAACAGCTTTCTGATATGGCTACATCATGGTGAGGCAAATCCTCCTGCCACGTTCTTCTTCAGAACTGTCTTAGTATCATCCCACCCACCCCATTTGCAATTCTATGGACACTTTAGAACCAGGCTGTCAGGTTTAATGGAAAACCAATTTCGATATTTTTTATGGTACTGATTCTTCCTATTCATGAAAATAATGTATAGCTCCATTTATTTAGGTCTTTTAAAATGTCTTTTAGTAAGATTTTATAATTTTTTCTATTAAGGTCTTACATAGAATTCGTTAATTTTATTCTTGAGTATTTTATATATGTTTTGCTATTAAAATAATATCTTTTAAAAATACAAATTTTAAATTCAAGCTATTGAGAAAATATATTTTTAATAAATTAATGTTTTCAACAAAAACATAAATCTAGTCATACTTTAATCTGATAATGTACTGAGTTAATAGATTTTCTAAATTCAAGCCAACCTTGAATTCCTGGTCAAAGGGTATTTTTATAAATTGTTAGATTTGGCTTGTTAATGTTTTCTTTTAGGATTTAACTTTCTTATCACATTCATAAGTGAGATTTGTCCTTAATATTATTTTCTTGTACTGTCCTTACCTTGTTTTGCTGTCGACTTATATGAGCTTTATAAAATTAGTTGTGGTACAATCCCTATTTTTCTCTGAAAGAATCTGTGTAGTGTAGAAATGATCTGTCCTGCAAATATTTGTTAGAATTCATGGAAAGAAAAGCAATCTGGGCCTGTTCCCCTGCATGATAACTTTTAACAATAGATCAAATTTCTTTAGTGATTATTTGGCAATTCTGGTTTTTTCTTTTTCCTGTGTCCATTTTTTTGCTTGAAAAAAAATATTTTCTCACTGTTGGTCACAGTGTTCCCTAGCCATTAGAACAAGCCTGTTAATTGTTTTTGGGGTTTTTTTTGCATCCTGATTTTCCATCTTTCTGTAATTCAGTTAATCTGTCAATTATTAAAAGATGTGTTTAAAATCTATTACAAAAATGGCCTTTTAATTTTTATTCATTTCTTTTGCTTTGCATATTTTTGATGTACATACAATTATTCCCTGCTTGGACCCTGAGCTTTGTCTCCTGTCCTCAAGGATGGTCTATTAAGAATGAAGTTCTAGGTCATCAAGAACTAGCACATGTCCTGAAGGAAGCTGTCACCTTCAAGTACTAGTTTATTTCTCTGGATTTAGGCTTCTCATCATTTTGACCTTGGAGATTTTTGCCAATTCAGCTAGGCTTCAACTTTATTATTATTATTATTTACTTAAGAAACATTGATATTTATTCAGGGATGATTTTAAAGGTAGTTTATTTTCCATATTGCTAGGAAATGAAAAATATTATTTTTTTTTAATATTTGGATATTGAGAGGAGAGATATGCCAGAAAAAAACAAGAGCAGGACAGAGAGTAAAGAGAGTATTTTTTCTTTTAATTTGGGAGAACTTAAGTTTATAGGTTATAGAGTAGGAACAAAAAAAGAAGGCAGAGGTAAAGATGGAAAAAGAGGACTACTGGGTAGAGGAAAGTGTCAAGGGGCGCAATGAGGAGGTTAGGAGGATACAGATAAAAAGAGACTGGTTTTGAATGAAGGAGGGCTCAATAATGGCCCCAAAAGGTGTACACATTCTAATCCCTGGAATTGTGACCATGTATACTTAAGGGACTTTGCAGAAATGCTTAAGTTAAGAATCTTGAGGAGGAGAGAGAGTCCCGGATTATCTAGGTGAGCCCTAAATGTAACCATGATTGTCCTCATAAGAGGAAGTTTTGACTATCAGAGAGGAGAAGGCAACATGACGACAGAAGCAGAGATAGGAGTAATGTGCTTCAAAGATGGAAGAAGGGAGCCACAGCCAAGGAATGTAAGCAGCCTCTAGAAGCTGAAAAAGGCAAGAAAACTGATTCCCCTCAGAGCTTCTAGACAGAAACAGCCCTTATGACACTTTAATTTTAGCCTCATAAAACTGATTTCAGACTTCCAACCTCCAGAACTGTAAGACAATAAATGTGTTGTTTTAAGTCACTCCATTTGTGGTAATTTGTTACAACAGCACTAGAAAAATACAAGGGACACTTTCTTTAGGAATGAAGAAATGAGCCTTTCTCCAACAAATTTGGGTATAGTAATATTTAAATTATAACTAACTTGAATATGTTAAAAATTCTTAATTATTAAAGTAACACACCCAATGTCACACAGCTAGTAAGTGGCAGAGCTCTTAGCACCATAAATGTTTGCTGATAAATACACAGAATATTTCAGGCTCACTCGGCCAAGATTTGAGTAACAATGTGTTGAGACGCCACAAGGTTCTGAAAGGTCCAGGACAGATATCTAATTAAGTAAGCTTCCTGCTCTCCTTGTCCGGATCCTCAGTATTCAGGCCCCTGCTTATTTTCTTAATTTTCCCCATTCTACTGAAATGCTGAACTTCACCTTTGCAGAGCAGTGATATATCCTGGTATCTGATGCAGTATCTGCCCCTGGGGCATCACCAACTTGGCTTCTGTTTATCTCTTTGGCTGTTGAGGCCTCTCTACAGTTGGTAATGTTGCCTTACTTTCTGGGCTGGCTACTCTTTGTTTTGGTGCTGTATGGAACTCCACCATTACAGAACCCAAGAATTTGTAAACAAAACAACAACATAAAGTCTTCCAGAAAATAAGATGTAACTGGGCAGTTTAGTAGGAAAAGTCTTGGGCCACCAAAATATTCATGAAATAAAACAGGTGCTACTTACGCAGGTGGACTATCACCACAATACTTTCCAATTCTTTTAGCATCATTGACTTCTCCACCATTAAACACAGCCACATAATCATATCGGCAGTAGTTATCGCGCTCAACATCAAACTTCTCAAACTTTAATTCTATAAGCTTTAGTGAAAGCACAACATTAGAAGCATCAAAATATCATTGCTGAATAACCTCAAATGGAATTCCTTCTCTTTCCAGATTTGTAGGGTATCATGATTCTCCTTTATAAAAATGTATTCTGTTTAAATTATTTGTTCTTTTTTTTTCATATTTTTCCTGTGATATTTGTATTTCTTGTAGTATTTTTTTTTTTTTGCTTTAATTTTTTAATCATCCCAAAAAAGCATCTCAACCCTAGATGAGACCTAGTTAGGATCTTAAACTTAGGAGCTCTGTTCACTTACAGCAAAGAAAGTATGGAAGCACTATGTAACCCTGGCAACCTACATTGAGACCATAATTGGGTATGTGTTAGAGTGGAAAGAGGGGCTACCTACCAACTTCATTCTTCTTTAGAAGAAAATTAATAGAAATTAAAAAGTATTATCTAAGATGTCCCCTATATTAGTGTGTGTTGGAGTGTGGTGTATGTGTGTTTGGGTGGGTGAGATGGTAGAGTTGTTGCCGTTTTGAGGGAAGGAGATCGATAGTCCCATCACATGTAAAGGAGTTAAATTCTTTTTGACTAGGAGCTCAGGGAAGTGGGCTCGTGTTGTCTTCTTGATTTATGTCTGAAGAATGTGCCTAGCATAACTGATTGGTAATGTGGTTGAATTTGTGCATGATACACAAATTCGGTGTTAGAATTCTGAAGTATTTCTTAAATTTTTTTGCACTAGTACCAATAGTAGAAACCTAAATTACTCAAGTTAATAGGAAGTTTTGGTTTAATAGGCACTCATTTCCTTTACAAGCAGATTTGTTCCAGAGCATTTCCAATGTGTGAATAAAAGTAAGTTGTACTGTGTTCATAAATACCCATGACTCCCAGACATCTGGTCCCCACTCTTGTGGGGCGGCAGGTGGGCTGACAACCTTTCCTACTGCTTAGGGAATATAATGGTCATTAATTCCTGTGAAGACAGACATGTAGTTACCAGCCAAAGAAGACTCTAACACAGTAATCTCGGTGAAGATGATAATGGCAACAGCATCATAGAGGGACCAAAAGTAAATTTTGGCTTTGAACATAACTGGCACATATCTACATAGTTATCCACCTTTGAAAAAGTCAAAAAAAGTGATGGGTGAATACTGTCTTATTCAAACTAAGCATTGTTTAAATTGTATTAAAATATTTTCTCTTTGCATCCAGTAACTTCTCACCAGTTAGTAATAAAATGCCTTCCAGGGTATTAAAAAATTGGCTGAAATTTCTCTAATTAGAGATGAGTCACATAACAATTTTTGGAGAGAAGTTAAATATATAAATAGGAGGGCAAAATAGAAAGCTATGAATTTTTAAAAAATGAAGATAAGTACATAGTAGAAGAAAATACCCTTAGATTTGCAAAGAAATTTAGGACTATTCTCATTATATATATTTTTTTGGACAGAGCTTCTAGTGATTTCACATACTACAACAATGATTAAAAACTCAATTGGCTAAAGCCAAAAATCACATCAATAAAATAAAATCCAAATTTAAATTTAAATAATCAAAAAGACAATGAAAAAAAGATGCTGAATTGTAATCTCTTCAGTATAATTAAGCTGAAATTATTTAGTCTAATATGTATGCAATTGTCACAGAGAGAAAAATGACTAATACAATCTCAAGAACTACATAATAGTTTGAGAAATGTAATTTTTAAATGTTATTTTAAATTATAAAATGTTCAACAGATTTATAAACTTGTTCATTAATACATTAAACAACCACATTTTTCTTCTAAAAAATAAAACAATTTTGGAATTATGATCAAAGTGCCTACATGCATGTGGATGTGCATTCTAATCACTAAGTTGTATAGTATATTTTCCTAAATGATTTTCCATTAAAAATGAATTTATGGCAAATAGTATTTATCTAAGAGATACAAAAGATCAGATTAAAAACTTTTTAAAGAACAATGTCACAATGCTCACTATACAGTGTTTAATTAAAGTCTGTAGTATTTGTAATAATAAGAATTTTTTAAAGTTATCTTCAAAAGTCCAAAGTAGGCTTGGTCTAGTTCTATGCTAAGATCTGTCCTGCAATTAATATCTGAAAGTGATTCACAGAAAGAGTAAAAAATACATATAACCACAAACTAACAAGTACTGGAAAACTAGACCTTCTCTGTTGATTGTTTTAGAACAATGAATAAAGTTATTTGTGAAGAAGCTGCACAATTTTATTTTCAGTTAACAACCAAAAGAAACCATAAAGCACACTAGCTTTCACATCAGACTACTTGTTCTTTGAAGAGAAGACATGGCTTGTTTGCATTGGTTTTGTCAAAGTGAAGCAGTCAGGCTGTTTTCAATTTGGGGACTAGGATAGCTAATATGAGGACATATGATGGGTTTGCTATGTGAACAAATGGTAACCTGAAACACACACGTACTTGGGGATTTTTATCTTCTCACAATTAGTCTCTACTGCTTATAACATCTTCCAAATCACATGGGATTTGCTTACCATTTATAATTCAAAACTTGTTTTGAAAATTGCAGTTATATAATAAGAAATTGAATCCATGACTTTGCAAGTCAAATAATGCAAAAGCAATTTTAATCTAGGTCTTCGTATGGAAAAATACCTGTGACCAGCAGAGCCTTCTTTGCCCTGCATCTGTAGCTCTTGAGATTTGGGCCCCTCACAGTGTCTAGACAATTCACACACCCATACTTTCTTCATATTTTCAGGGAATCTCACCTGATTCTTTGGGGCTACAATATGCCACACACAAGTGACTCCTGCAGGGTAATCACGGTCTGGCCAGTTGGGGGTTTTAAAAGAGCCAGAAGGTCTTTCAAGGCGTCCTCCACAATATTGATCTCCTGAAGTTGTTAAATATAAAAAAAAAAGTCCAAGTTTATATCCTCATATAGGGTATGACAATGCAACGATGAGATTAGCAATCGAGAATCAGATAGATGGTACAGTAAATAAAAGCAATGGTAGAAGTTCTTAATTTTCTCTCAAAAAAGGTCACATTCTCCTCTACACACACACACACACACACACACACACACACACACACACACACACAGAGTGAGTGATCTTTGTTACTTGACATATCACATCAGCAACAAGAGAGAGTCAGGGCCATAGCTTCTTTTCTTTCTTTCATTTTTGGACAAGACAAAACATTTGGATGTACATGAGAAATCACAAAGGCTCTACAAATTTCATAGATTTTAAGAACCTTCTAGGCAGGTGTGTTAATAAATAGGGTTAAAATCCAAGCCCATGGACATTTGAATTAGTTGGTACAGAAAACTCTCATTACCAGAAAACTTTATATGTTAGACATCTTTAAACATTTTTAAAAATAATCTCTGTAAAAACAATACATGTTTTAAAAATTTCAACAATACAGAAAAGGATAACAAAGTGAAAAAATTACCCCAAATACCACCCCCTAAATCTAACCAGTTAATATTTAATAAACATCACTTCAGACATCATCACTATGCATATGTGTTGATGGACTGACAGTAATAATTTTAGAAAGATATTTTAGCACATAGTTCTAAATTTAATTTTTTCTTGAATTTAACAAAGAAAAACTGAAGTGAAAATAAAGGAATTAATATAATTTAATAAAATATTTCTTTGACACAGAAGATAATCATTCTTAAAAGAAATCTCTAAAATTAAGAAGATGTATTTTAAAAACTGAGGTTGGAATAATGTCTAAAATTTTTTATTCATGCAACATTTCAAGCACATACACGGTAAATAGAATTACATAACTTCTACCCAATTTCAGCTATTATCATCACTCTACTATTCTTTTTATGAATACTGCTACCTAATCCCCACCACCTGCTTTATTATTATTATTATTATTATTATTATTATTATTATTATTAACAAATTTAGAAGAGATAAATTCATATACTCTGAAATGCACAAAACTTAGTGGTAAAATTTTGAAAAATGATTATATCTATGTAAGCCACACTCTCATGATGATATAGAACCATTTCCCACAAAATTCCTGTGTCCCTTCCCAGTCAGTCTTTTGACTCTCCATACTACTTTTCTGAGCAATTACACATTAGATTAGTTTTATTCTAGATCTTCATATAAATGAAATCATTTAGTATGTACTCTTCTGTGCCTGGCTTCTGCTTAGCACAATGTAAGAGATTCATTTGCATTGCTGGATTGGTAATCTGTTCCTTTACATTGCTGAGCAGTAATCTCGTGTATGCAAACACAATTTGTTTACCTATTCTCCTGCTGATATTCACTTGGATGTTTCCAGTTTCCATTACTGGGTGAATAAAGCCACAAGAAACATTTTTGTACAGATTTCTTTGTAGAATGTATTTTCATTTTTCTTGCATAAATATCGAGGAATGCAATTCTTAGGCCAAGAGTAGATGTAGACATTTAACCTCATATAAAACTACTGAAAAAATTTTCCCAAATGGTATGAGTACTTTGTTTGCATTACATGCTTGCCATCATTTGATGTTTTAGCCGATCTGGTGGGTGTGTAACAGTATCCCAATGTGGTTTCAATTTGTATTTCCCTGTTAATTAATGATACTGAGTAGTTTTTCATGTACTTGTTAGTCATTCAGATATCTTCCTTCGTGAAGTGTCTGTTCTATTGTTGGTCCATTTCTATATTTATTGCGATCTTTATATTTTTATTGTTGTTTATTATTAGATATTAGATACTTTTGTGAACATTTTCTCCCATTCTATAGGTTGCCTATTGATCTTTGTAACAATGTCTTTTTATAAGCATTGGTTTTAATTTTAATGAAGTTTGCATGATACATATTTTTCCATCCTTTTACATTCAATTTTAATTTTACATTTCAAGTGTTTTCTTATAGACCACAGTGCTGGCCTTTGCTTTTTAACCCATTCTAATAATCCTTTGCATTTAATGTATTTATTGAAGTGCTTGGATTTAATGTGTCATTTTCTATTTTGTTCTATTTGTTTCACCTTTCTTTTGTTCCATCTGTTCTTTTGCTGCCTTCTTTAGGTTAGTTGAATAATGTTAGTATTCTAATTTAATATTTTTTCTTTTAGCTCTAACTCTTGCATTTTTAATGGTTACTCTAGGAATTACACCTTAAATTTATCACAATCTCACAATATGCCTAGAGTTAATATTGTATTTCTTCATGTATTTTATATTATGTGTGTATATATACATCAGTATAGTTTCCATTTACCTCTCCATCCTTTGTTCTATTGTTGCCATATATATATATATATATTCCACACATTATATATACTATTCCATACACTATATATATTACACACACACACACACACACACACACACACACACACACACAATGTATGGTGTGTGTGTATATATATATATATATGTACATATACTATACACTATACATTCTATAATACAGTGTTAATTTTTTTTTGTTGTTTTGAACAGACATAAGAAATTAAGAGAAAATAAAATAATATGTAATCCTTCTTATTTACCATATCAGTGGCCTTCAATCTTTCCATTACTTTTGTGTTACCTTGTAGAGCCATTTCTCTTCAACCTGAGAGAATTCCTTCAATATTTCTTGTGATACAAGTATTTATTTGAAAATGTCTTTATTTTACTTTCTTTTCTGAAGATTAAATATAGAATTCTGAATTGACAGTTTTATTCCAGCACTTTAAAAATGCTGTTCCACTGCCTTCTGGCCTCTACTGGTTTTGATTAAAAGAAAGCTATCATTCATACCATCTTTCCCCTTGTATGTAATTTGGTTTTTATGACTGATTTTAAGGTTTCTCTTTGTCTTTAGATTTCTGTAATTTAATTTTGACGTGCCTAGGTATGGCTTCATTTTTATTTATCTTGTTTGTGGTTTGTTGATCTTGGTCTATAAAGTGATGCTCTTCACTAAATTTTGGTAGCTTTAAGCCATTATTTCTTCAGATACTTTTTCTGTATTATCACTCTTTTATTCTTCTCGGACCCAAATTACACATTAGACTACTTGATATTATTGTCTCACTAGTTCTGGGGGCTCTTTTTCTTTACATTTTTACTCTTGGTTCTTCGAATTATATCATTTCTAATCAAATTCACTGACTCTCTTCTATCTGTAATCTGCCTATAAGGCCAACAGGTAAACTTTAAACTTTCAAATTCTATATCATTCAGCTCTAGAATTACCATTCTATTCTTTTTTTTTATATAGTTTCTTTGTTTCTCTTCTGAGATTCACAATCTGATTATTTTATATATATTCCATTTAAGTTCTTAAACATGTTTATAATAGCTGCTTTAAAGTGCTTGTCTGCTAATTACAACATCTAAATTGCCTCGGGGTCAGTTTTTATTGACTGCTTTTTTCTCAAATATAGACACACTTTTCTTGTGTCATCACATGATCAGATACTGAACATTATTAATGATACATCATAGAGACTCTATATTTGATTGTGTTCCTGTGAAAAATTATTTTTGTTCTAGCAGGCATTTAACTTGGCTAGATCCAAGTTCAGAATATGTCTCTATAGCAGTGGGTAGTAGCTGTAATGTCTGTCAGTTCTTTCATCTTCCAGCTGATGCTTTCATGCAAGTCCAACTGAGCTCTTCCCCACATACGTAGAATTTAGCTGTCAGCTAAAGATTAGATTTTTGGTAGACTTTATATGTATATTTTGTACTTAAATTCCTCTGTAGCTCCCAGCCAGAATATCCTCTCAAATATTCTGGCTGCTCTGTCGGACCCAGATTCTGTCAGGCCCAGATTCTGTCCTCTGATATCTCAAAGCAGTAATGTTGTCTACAGCCCAAAGCAAGAAGGTGTACAAAAGGTTGTACACCTAACAAATCTTACCTCTGCAGTTACCTTTAAAGGGTAGAGGTTCCTGTCTTTGGGTTACTCACATATACTGACATGAAAATATCCCGACACACAGTGTTAAGTGAAAAGAAAAAGTTTTGAAACAATATGAATGCATGATCCCACTAATACTTTTTAAAAGCTAATGTAAAAGTACATACATATAAATAAATACACATAGAAAGGTATGGCACTTATTTTTAGGAGAGGACATCAATGGGATGAAGGGGTATGTTTCTATATCTGAATGGGTATATATGTATGCAAACTTCACATTTTTACTCTATGAATTTCTATTTTGAATTTTTACAAGAATATATATGAGATTTTTTTTTAAAGATTGATTTTTTTAAATAGTCTTTTGGTGGTTTGGTGGCATTTATTAGCTAAGAACTTCTCTTAAACCTTAAAGGAGTAAATCCATATAAAGTGCCTAGAATAATGTCTGACACATAGTAGGCATTCAATAACTGTGAGCTATCCTTATTGCTGCTATTGCCATAATGTGAAAATGATACCTCTTTCATTTGGTTCAGCGGCAGAGAACATGGCCATGAAGCCGTTCCCAGCTGTGTTGGCATCAGAAATCATCTGCACCATCATCTTGTTGCCACTGGACACAAGGGCTCCAGGCCGGAACGTCCCACAGAAGCGTCCAATACGCTGACCATTGGCATGGCCATTGTACACATCCACAAAGTCATAGCGGCACAGGTTGTCACTCTCAAGGTCTATGAATCGGAAATTAAGAACGACTACTTTTCCCTTGGGAACCTGCCAAGAAAAAGGCCAAGTGGAATACCATGTCATGGAAACAATGTCTAAAGGCTTCACATGTAGCTGAGTACTAAACTGAACAGATAAAAGCTTAATATCCAACATGATGCGTTTTCTTCCCTCAAATCTGCACTAAGCCAGAAAAGGTATTCCTAAAAATATATATATAACTATTCTCTCTCACAAATTCCACAATTCTCTAGGGTACACAATGTTATTCTTAAGTAGTTTATCTCAACAAAGCTTCAAAATGTTGGATCAATTTTATTAATTGATAAGTCACTGCTTGCAAAGAATACCAGTCCTGACTGGACCTTAGCGCAGATTTTCATATTCTAAAACACCAGCACATCCGGGAATACTGTTTGGCAAAGAAGCATTTGAAATGTCACTTCTCATAAATAATACAATGGAACAATCTCAATATATTGAATATTTCTAACAAGTTGAAACTGAAGGGATTATTTGGCAATTGTGCAGCTAATTTATAGATAATTCACTTTGGATCCTGAAAAATACAGACCAACTACATATACTGATTACATTAATTGAGTAATTGTTGAATCACCTCATTTCAAAGTCACCAAATTTTTCATCGTTTGTTTTCTAGATAAAACTTTATTTACCAGGTAACCTTGAAACACAATGCACTGATGAAAAAGATGACTTTTCACTTTCTCTTGACTTGTTTCACCATAATTTCCTCCATATAAATCTTATGATGTGTCCTTCCTTGTTCCCTGAATAAGTAGAAAAAAATGGCTGCAAAAGCATTTGGAAGAATTCTTACAAAAGCCCCATTTCCTTCCCAGTTCACACCATCTTTTAATTTCTTTGAGTTGTTTAATCATAGAGTCTCAATGAAATTTATCTCACATTTCAACTAGATGAGGCCCCCATTCAATAGCATAAGAATTCCATTCTGTAAAAATTATGGACGAAAAGGTCAGTGACTTAAAAAAAAATACATAAGCCACAAGCAACACTGGTTGGTTTATATTCACCTTAATTAACTATCTCAGACTCAAGAGTCAATAGGTGCTTTAACATAAATATGGCTTCCCCATGTTGGTCAGTTCAGTATCACAATTTTTTTCTCTATGATAAAAGGAAGTGTTTCAGTACAACCATCTTTTGTGTCAAACATACACACACCCCAACATATAAACTTTAATGGAGTAGTCAGTCACAAGAAGGTAAAGATTTTGGCTTGGTCATGGTTTTGTTCTAATTGCTATCTTCATGGTGTGAATATCAGAATGTCCAAAGCCATGGTCTAAGAAAATGTAATTTAATTTTTAAACATTCTCACTGAGATACTTGTTATAGAACTTCCTTGGTTTTTGTTTTGTTTTGTTTTGTTTTGTTGCATGCAATCTCCATTTATCCCATGATCAGAAAATTGTCAAAATGTGATGTCATGTTACCTTATATATAAGCAAGCTCTCTGTGAGTCATAGAAAAATTCCCAGCTAAGGAAAACATTTTGAACTAAATTAATTTAATTTGTGCTGTCCTTGCGTGAATAATGATTATTTGTATAAATGTACTGATAACCATTATGGAGGGTAGTTCAAACCTATGAGAATACCCACAGAGTGAGTAGATGAAAAAAAGGGATAAGGTCTAAGAATAGAGCCCTGGGGCAATCCAATGTCATCAGTTCCTCAAGATGAAGTCAAACCACCACAGAGACTGAGCCAGTAGGTAGAAGGCAATCAGAGGAGCGGGGTGTCCAGGAGCCAAGTGAATAGAGTGTGTCCAGGAGAAAGAACTGATCAGTTGAATCAGAGGAAGAGGAGGATTGAGAAATGACCAAAGGGTTTAGCAACCAGAGGTCAATGGTGTCTCTAAAAAAGCTGTTTTTGTGGAGCAGTAGGGACAAAGCCTGATAAGAGAAGAATAAGGATCTGAGAAAAAAAAAATACAGTGAGAGAAACTGGTGATAATGAATATAAATAAGCTTTTCAAGAAGTTTTGCTGGGAGGATGAACAGAGTAATATGAGGGTTGCTGGGAGGGAAATGAGGTCAAGGCAGGATTTTACAATGGGCTATATTAAGGCATATTTACATGCCAATGGGAATATTTCTATAGGCAGGGCAAAACTGATGAAGTAGGAGAGAGGGAGAATTACTGGAGAAAGAGTAAGCAAAGGGAGATTGGATCTGAGGCACAGATAGAGGAGGCAGCCTTATATAACAGTATGGAAGCTTCTCCCAGTGAGAGGAGGGAAGGCAGGTACAGGCAGGTTAGCAGATGAGATTGTGAGAGCATAAGAAACTTTTCTTCTGATAGCTTTCCTTTTCTTAGTGAAATAGGTAACAAGGACATCAGCAGCAAGAGTGGATGCAAGAGTAGCTTTGAGAGTTTGAGAACAAAGATGTGTAAATGGACTGGAGAAATGCAGCAGCCTGCCATGCCACATCCAGTTCCTGGGGTGGAGATGCAGAGCAGGTGAAGAGTTGGATTTAAGCAGTGACGGGTTAGGGGCCCAGGGGTGAGGGTGAGGGGTGTTTGCTAAGTGAGGACTATGAAGAAGAGAGAGCCAAGAGAGTTGAGGATATAGGCAGGGGAATGACTGTAACGGTGGACTCCAAGCTGGGTAAGGACAAAAATCAGGATATAGTGGTGAAGGCACGGTTATGACAATGGAAGTGGGTGGCGGAGGGATGATGAAGAAGCTCATTGGAGGAGAGGAGGTTAAAGACTCAAAAGGATCATTCACAAAGATATTGAAATTACTATGAATTATGACAAGGAAGAATGGTGAAGACAGCAGCAGTGAGCCAGGAGTTAAAATTTCTAAGAAATGAAAAGGGCTGTCCTGAGGTCTTTAGATGACCACAACAAGGAGAGGCACGGGGCAACATAGTCTTGTTTCATTGATAGTTCTCGGTTCTTTGAAACTAAGAAAATTCTGCTGATTCATTTTTGCGGTCAGGCTGTTGAAATGGACACAGGCCTTGGATACTCATCTCCAATGAGATGAATCCTTCCTTCTCAAAAGTTCTTTATTTGGTCCCATTGCAATGAAGAGTTGAAGCTTCTCTGAGAATGAGAGACAGTATGTTCAGCAATAAAAACTGATTACGTGGTTGCAATTTTGAATTCATGTTGATCTCAAGAACCCTGGCAAACATTCTTTTGAAGGAAGGATAAAGAAGAAATCTGTGCCAGTAGTGGGTCTGCTGTAACCAGAGATGAATGCCATCTTGCACTGAAGGTCAAAGAGAAATTCTATGGCAAGTGAGATGTGTGCTGCAGCAAACCCTTTCACTGTAACACAGGAGCTATTCTTCATATTTATATGAGTAATCAAGATTGGCTAATGCCCTGTGATGCAAAGTTTGCTAAGAGTTCCTGTACTGCCATTCTAAAGGACGTTGGAAAGCATAGTCTCTGAAGATGATCCTTCCACTTGAAGAATCTATGGTTTTACTTGATTTTTTTTTTGTTAAGAGTATTTTTAAAATATTTTTAAAATTAGGATAATATAACAAACACCTGGATACCAACAATTCAGAATTGACTATTGTTAATATTTTGTCAACATATTTTTAAAGTCTCCTTTAATAAAACAAATTAAAATTGTCAGATAAAATGAGGTTTCCTTGCCCTTGTTTTAGGCTCTATTTCTCCCTCCTTTCTCAAAAACAACCACTTATCTTTCAAAATACTATTATATACATGTATATGTATCCATGCAAAATATATTGTAGTTTTGTGTCTGTTTTAAAAATTAATGAAAATGGGACAATGCTATATATATCACTTGACAACCTGGGCATACTGGCTGAGGAAGAAGGGGGGAGAAATAAAAACAAAACCAAAAACACATAGGGCTTTCACGAGCTACTCCTTCTGCCTTGAACACTTTCCCACTTCTGCCCTTCAGTGATTCATGCTTAGGATCTCAGTTTAAAGGTCACCTCTTCCTGGAAGCACCCCCAGACCTCCCACAACTTTTATTCAAGATGGGCTGTGAGCAGTTAGCAGCCTGCTCTCAGGGTCTCTGTGCATGGGATGGCTCAATCCATTCACTCATCGTCAGTTTTTCCTGAAAGATAAGAGTTCTAGGAGGCAAGGATCCCTCCGCTTTGTTCACTGTTGCATCCCAAGCCTCTGGACAGTATGTGGTCCCAAAGAGAGGTGCATCATAAAGATTTGTTAAATATGTGAATCCATCAGAGCCAAATGGAACACCAACTTCTTTGGACAAATCTTGGACAAGGCATCTCCTGAGCGACTCTACCTCTTGCAGTTCTAATAGCTCCTACACTGCCCAGCAATCGATCTCCAGAAGGCTGTTTTCTTTTCTAAGCCATTCTTTACAAAATGAAAGATAAATATCTGTGGGGGAACTTTATATTTCAAACTCCTGTACTACTAACACTTAATGTGGAAACCTCAATTACGAAGCTTTTTTGGTGGCAATTAGACATTTACCAGGGGATTCATTATCTGCCTGTAGAAAAACAATTCTATGTTTGTGTTTTCTCCTATCAACAGCCGAGTCCTATGTGAGCCAAAGCCTAGTTTTGCAACAATAACCTTAGCTCACCCCACAGCTCCTGGGATGTCCTGTTGTTACAGGCTAATGTGCCAAGTCTCTCAACGCTGATGCCAATTCTGGGGCTGCTGACAGAGAATGAACAGGAAACTGCATTTCAAGCTGATGGTTTGCATTTTCAAGATAATATGAGCAAAATGCAAATATGAGACCAGCTTCTTTAGTATAGCAGTAGATTTCTATAGAAATGGTAACATTCCTTTGTGTCTGCAGTGTCTTCCCCCAACACACCACTTATTAATTTGAGTAAAATGTCCTCTTTCTGTAGACTGTCTGATTTTTTTTCAAAGCCATTGTTTTAATCTTCTAAGATTTTCCTCTTCCACAAAAAGATCTTAGGGAAAGCAAATGTGTTCTAAAATGCAGGGAACATTTTATAAAGTTCAAGAGGTCACCTCACACCTACCACTAAATGTAATCCAGAAAATTTTATGCAGAAATATTTGGCTATATTTTGAGAAGGGGATAAATCAGAAGGTTACAAGATCTTATTAATGTATATTCACGTATATTTAAATAATTTTCTTTTTAAAGAGAGACTCATAAACATTTGGAAAATAAAAGATATTTCGATTAGTGGTAATAACCTGTGATGTTTTGAACTTCTTTTTTTTGTTGTTGGGAATTTCGCAAAAAAAAAAAAAAATTCAAACCTTTTATACCCTAGATGTCTGGAATAAGGGAGAAAACCTCCAACCATATCAAACCCAGCCCACAGGCATAAATGGAGATTGAAATGAACCCCTTGCTGAAAACTGTCCAAAACTCTCCCACTGCATATAGAATAAAATCCTCACTTAATTTACATCCACACTCTTAGGCTGTGTACATTAGATGCCAGGTATTTTTCTAAGCACTTGACACATATTATTTCATTTCATCTCTAGTAACGGAGGTGACAGATAATTTAGAGCAATCATAAAGGTAAGAAAATGCAGTATCAACAAGGTAAATGCTGTAATATCAATGTCCCATGCAAAAGTATAACCAGTACCTCTAGCACCACTATAGTGACTCCCTGACTCCTCTGTCTGTGGCTGATCACCTGGGGTGAGAAGGCAATCAGTGGCCATGAGTAGTTCTTGAGCTGAGAAAAGAAAATGCATCTTTGACTGAAGGCTCCACTACCAAATGAATAAGAGGCTAGACTTTAAACATGCTTCTTTTGAAAATGCTGCCCTAAGGGTGAAGGAGAAAATGTCAGAAGGATAAACATGCTGTGGCAGCTGTTGAGAACCACAAGGGTTACTAAACTCAAGGCTGCCCAGAGAAAACACAGATGGGAAAGACATGAAGGAACAATAAAAGCAGGATGGGGGACAGGCAACATACAATGAGCTGCTGGGTTAGGTTTTGCTTGGAGGAAGAAGTAAATTTAAATGTAGATTATTCTTTTTCATATATGTGCATCTTCTGGTTTTCCTTTGGCTAATGATATCACTAGGACCCTACTGTGGATTTAATTGATGACAAATCATCTGAGTAAGTTATGCATTTATCAATTTTCCTGACAACTGAGCTTTTATAGCTGTTTGCTCTTGAGAGGGCTTACTGCAAAATGTAGTATTACCAAACAATAAAATTAAAAAGCACTATCAAACAATGAAATAAAGGTTTATAAACAAAGAACTGTAGATTTATGCATAGCAATATATAAGATACTACTCTAGCAAAAGCAGTCAGACTATTCTTCAGCAGAAGGCTTAGCCTCCATTTCCCAGCATGCACAGCAAACCTGCACGTCTCGTGTTGTCCACAGAAACAGGCAACTGGTATCCTGGCAGCTTCACACATCCCACTGGCCATGGCACCAGCCATGGCACTGGCACCATGCGACTGACAGTAGCAGCAGCAGCATCAAATACTCATTCCCCCTACCCCTGCCCAAGACCGGATAAAGGAGCTGATCCTATTTGTTGATGTCCAAGCTGTTTCCCATGACTCTTGTGGGTAAAGAATACTATCCTTGAAATATGTTAGTTGTGTCAGAAAAGGGTTAGGAAAAGACAAATGGTTCTTACTGGTTGTCTTTCACTTTTAACCACATGTTGAAAGGAGAATTCTGGGCACTGCATATGTGTATGACACACTTCTAGACAAGACTATGGCAGACAATGGAAGTACAAAATGAAGCTCCACCAAACCCATCCTGGATTACTTTAAAGCAATGATTAGGAGTAGTATTTCTTTAAAACAATGAAAAATCTATGACAAATGATAAATCATATGAGATGCCCAGAAGGACAGGTACACGTTGGAACTGTCTAAGAAAAATGAGGACAAATAACTGCCCTAGCCTTAGGGCATCAAGGTCTCTCCTCGAAAGTTTGAAGCTGCCCCACTGTATCTTAAAAAACCACAGGTTGACTAAATGAATAGCTAGCTACTGAAAATATAAAAGGATGAAATATGAACAATGCTTTCCTGTTACTTGGGGTGGTGTGTAAGGCCCACCCCAGTCTGATCTCATCTATCCCCACCCCTTTTCTTTTCCTCTGTTAGATCACAAGTACATTCCCTGCCTAGAAGCTTTTCTCCCTTTATCAGACTGTCAACTGCCTAATTTCAAAGTCTGGGCCAAAGGCTCCTTTTCTAGGAACCCACCACTCTCCCACTTCTCAACCAGCGTGACCAGACGATGGGTGGCACTATGTTCCCCCTTAACCTGCCAGAGCCCACTGTTCTCCCCTCTCATTTGGTAGACTCCTTAGCATCTAAGGAGCCCCACAGGGTCTTTTGTGGTCTGGGGTATAGCCACTGCCTCACAGTGGACTGTGAAACTGTCACAGGCAGGACTGTTCCATTCTGATTCATCTATGTCTGAATAACTGAACCTACATGCAACTGGGGGCTAGGCACCAAAAAGGTACAACGAAGGTGAGGACAGTTTGGAGAAAAATTTTCTGTATTCGCTTCATATATTTCAGTCTCATCTCTCTGAATGCTTTTGGGATGTCCTATGTCATTTGATTATTTGTTTTGCAAATTAACAAGTATTCATTAAATACCAGCTGCTGGCACAGCAACATACACCCAGCTAGGATTAAACAGAAACTCCAAGGGTCCATGTGACCCAAAACCCAGCAGTATCTCCCTGGGACAAGCTGAGATCCCACTAAGACATGTGAGAGACAGCACCAAAAGTTTGTAAAAATATCCGTCCCCAGCAGTCAGCTTTGTTATAATCTCTCAATCTGCACAGACAGGATTATATATATATTTTAAAGTAGGGATATTCGTTTCCTTTTCTTAGGTATTTCATAATAGAGGACTGCCGATAGGTCATAGAAGTGAAAGCTAGCCAATTTCTTCACATCTTCAAAAATGGAACAAAGTACTAAAGTCATTTTAGGTTATTCTTTCAATTCTCAAGAAGTTGTCAATATGAGTTAATGGAGCATAGGATAAACACAGCTGGTGAAGATTCTGGGGAAGAAGCCACTGGTACATGTTGTCTGACAACAAGCCTTAAGGGAAACAGACAAAAAAGCCAGGGGAGAGTTCTGCTGGCTAGCGAGGGCCCTTTTTGTTGTGCTTTCTTCTTTATGACACGTATTATTTTTTTGGAACACTTTTATAGAATAGAGCTGATGTCTATGTAATTATCTAAGAAAAAATATGAAATGACATTTTTAAGAAAATACTTTTGTAATCTGTAATGTCATCTGAGAAATCCGTAATGGATCGGGAACACATATTATTTTACTAGGAATGAAACAAAAAGCCCTTCCCTTCTGGGATGGGAGAATTCACAGTGAGGTAATAAACACATTTAAAACAGAACAGATGCAAATGTGAGCAGCCAGTGTTCTCTTGAGTCAGAAACAGGGTTTACATAGTGGCATTAGGTTGCTACAAGAGAACTACAACTGTTTTTAAACCTAATTCGTATATCAAAAGAATTAATGTCCATAGTTTACAATCTAAAACAGTTCTAGTTCTACCAGGCTATAATGGAAAATAACTGACCTTGCTCCTCTTCCCTGATTCCTTGATTCCCACTCTTCAGAGGCAACCAGTTTTATTCTTTTGGGTGTTTTATTTGGAATTTACTTCCTTGTTTCTTAATAATATGCTTGTACTATTTCTTGACTTATCCCTTTAAAAATTTATCTCTTTGCTTGCTATTATTGCCCCATTCCTTCAACAAAATTCTGGTTATATCAATATTCAGGATTTCCATTATTATACCTCATAAATATTACTCTGTTGAGCTAGGTTGTTACATTGTACATTTTTTTTCTTCCTAGGGCTAACAGAGGCCTTATTCTTTAAGTTTCCTTAGTTTTGTATGTACCTATCACTAAAACCCCTTTCAGTGACCAGGCATGGGGAGCATATCAGTTCCATTTCTTCTTGGAAACATCCACTCTGGAGCCCTCTGTCCTCCTGTCTTCTATGTAGACTGTACTGGCTACTCTCAAGGCTGTTGCATAGCTGGAAGGGTTGGGCTTGCTTCATCATCACCTCAGAAAATGCCCCCGGAACTCCTTTGTCTTTTGTATTGCTTGCTTTATTCCCTCACTTTGCTAGAGCTTATCCTTCTGAAATTTTCTTTAAAAGGGTGTACAGAGACAAAAAGTTTAAGATATTACATAGCTGTTGGCAGGGTACAGAATTGTAGCTTAAGAATAACTGTCATCACAATTTTTGAGGTATTGTTCCATGGCCTTCTAGCTTCCAACAAGCTGATGTTCTTTCCCTTTCCATGTGATTTCCCTTCTTCCAGAGGCTTTTAAGATTTTCTCATCTAAATTGAATGAAGATGCACCTGGATGTTTGTCATTTTCCATTCATTGTGCTGAACATTATTAATTCTTTGCTAATTCCTTTTTCTCCACATTCTCTGTTCTTTTCCTAGAACTCTTGTCAGTCAGATTGAGACTTCCTGGATAGATCCTCTAATTTTCTCATCTTTTCTCTCAAATATTTTATCTCTTATTCTGTCCTACTTTCTGAGTATATTTTTCGAGTTCATCTTCAAGCCCTTCTTATTAATTTATTTTTATCATCAAGTCAATCATTTCCAAGAGTGTTTTTCACATGTTATTGTGTTTTTTAGCACCCCGTTTTTATTTTATGTTCACAATATCTTTTATCTAGTAATCATTTTGAAGCTTTCTGCATTGTCTCTGTCTCATAGTTTTTATTTTCTGTCTCTTTGGGGCTCCACTGGTTCCTGTAAGAGGCTTTCCTCAAATATCTAGTGAAATTCCACTGTTCATTCATATTCAGAACTGAGGTAATATTTACTGGAAGCTCTGGGGCAGGGCTTGTCACCACAGTGTGAGTAGGGATAGGCTGGCTTTTTCCCTGGGCCTGCCTCCCAAATGTCAGTATCTTGAGGTTCTTTCTCTGGGGCTATTCACTTTCTCTAAGACCCTTCAGTGCCTTGCTGCAGGGGTAAAGATCTTGCTGCAATTTTCACGGGAAGAGCAGGTAGCAAGGGGTTTGGAAGGGCCTCATCATTCAGTATGGAGGCTTTCATTTAATTACCCTGTCTTCAGTGCCACACCTCAGCCTGGCTCCTCTTGCTGGGCTTGCAATTCTCAAGTCTAGAGCCCTCTGTTTTCTAGAGAACAAGCTCTGCCATGAGGAAGGGTGGCCAGGGAAAGGAGACTGCCTCTTCCTGCTTAGAATGGAAGAGAAAACCTGAGAGGTTAATTGCCCTTAAAAGGCTTTCAAATATAATCCCAGTTTTTAACCTCATCTTCCCCGCTGCCTTCCAAGAAACCTTACACCTACAATTCCCGAGCCTTTTAGGGATTTAGTGGCACAAACCAACTTGCTTCTCATTGGCATCTCGCCTCCCCTCTGAGAGATACTGATTTTAAATCTCTACCATTTGCTAATTCAGTTACCATTGACCATCTGCTTTATCTTCCAAAATTTTGTTGGTATTGCTCATCCACTACTAATGCCATTCCAGTTCCTTTTATCTGTGTGGGTTTAAATTTTTTAATTTCCTTACTGTAATCTTGGTGGGATTTTAAGAGGGAACAGAAATAAAATCATGTGTTTAATCTACCATGCTTAACCAGAATTAGCTACAGGAATTTTTATTAAGCAGTAATAACAATGACATGACACTATATTAACCGTTATGTGTGAATATGTGTTACCCACAACATTATAAAATTATATAAAAGAGTATATCTTTAAAATAAAAGTCAGATTCTGTTAAGCACCTATTAAGTACCAAGAATTATGCTAGATGCTATAGGACTCAAAAGAATCGAAAGCCAGCTATAATATTACCACTTTTAATGGCTTTATACTATTCTAACATATGCCTGTACCATAATTTATAAAAACAATCCCATATTTTTCTATATTTAGTATGTTTCTAATTTTTCATTAAGATAAATAATGCTATTGTGAACACAATTATATAAATCTTCTTGTATTTATGCATTGTCTCTTTCTCCTTATAATTTTTATTTTCTCCTTTCTTGTGTTTAAGGGAATATTTCTGTAGGATAAATTTCTGGAAATGGATTTGCTAAGTCAAGGAGTATAGCCTTTTCAGCTTATTACAAAATACCCCTCAAGAAAAGCTGAATTAATTTATATTCCTGTTTTTTACACTCTCAACCACACTGGTGCTGTCAATACTTACCAATAATTACTAATTTTAGTGAGCATGTGTACAGGAAAGCTGGGTGAAGATAAGATGGCAGGTGGAAGGTCATCCCGAAAAGATGACCTGAAGGTTTCAAGCCTGCAGGCACTATGCACATGAGAAAGACTGTGAGAAGGAGAGAAAAGTTTCACTTTGTTTTGCTTTAGAGAAACGTAGGGTGGAGGATATAATAAATTTGGTCTTCAACGTGTCAAGTTTAAGATATTAGAAGCATATGTTTCAATATCAAAAGGCAGAATGACGGTTTGGTAGTGGGGGGAGATATTAAAAGGGGTAGTTCTCTCAGGAAAGAAGACATGTAAAAACTTTTATAAGAGAAAATATAGTCTGAGGCCACAGACGACTCATTCTAGCTAGGTATCTCACAACCACAGAGCCACAAAGAGATGGTAGAAGAGAGGAATTTGTGCAAAGGGCTCAGAGGTGCCACAAGCCAAAGGGTCTGTCCTCGGAATGGTAGTTAATGGAATAAACAAAAGAAGCTCCTGCATTATTTCCACTACTGTCTTCCTAAGCCTATTGACAACTTTCCTTATAAATTCTCCTTGAATTGAATTAAACATGGTGGCATGAAAGATGTTCCCAGATCTTTCTCTTTGAAATGACACCTAAAACTCAAACCAAAAACATACAAACTGCATATCAGCACATCTGAGCGTGGGATCCCCACATAAGAGCTACCACAAGAATGGAAAAAAACAACTAGATGAGCAGAATGAGTTCTTTAGCAAGGAGATTGAAACTCTCAAAAAGAAACAAATAGACCTTCTGGAGATAAAAAACACACCGTGAGAGTTGAAAAATGAACTAACAAGCTTGGCAAATAGAGCCAACCAAATGGAGGAAAGGATCAGTGATATCGAAGACAGATCTCTAGAAATAAATCAGAAGGAAGAAGAGAGAAACAGAGAATGAAAACTAATGAAAGGGAAATACAAGAACTAGCTGATACCATCAGGAGAGGAAACAAGAATAACAGGCATTATCGAAGGCCAAGAAAAAAAGCAGGGATTAGAAAGCATTTTCAGACAAATAATTCATGAGCTGGAGCTAGGAATTCAAGAAGTCAACAGAATACCCAATTATCTCAGCCCAAAAAGGCTTTCACCAAGACACATCATATTAAAATTATCAAAATCAACAACAAAGACAGAATTCTCAGGGCAGCCAGGGAAAAGACGGTAACCTATAAAGGAAAACTAGATTACCATCACACTTCTCAGCACAAATCTTAGAAGCCAGAATAATGGAATAAAATATTCAAACTATTAAATGAAAGGAAATACCAGCCAAGAATAATATATCCAGCTAAGCTCTCCTTTAGATTTGAAGTAGAAATAAAGACCTTTACAGAAACACAAAAATTGAGAGAATTCTCTACTATAAGGCCTGCACTACAGGAAATTCTGACAGAGTTTAGATCACCTAAAACAAAATGACAAAAAAAAGTGCATAATTAGGAGTAAGGTGACTAGCAGGCTGATAAAAGCAGAGGAGTGCAACCCTTACTTCAAACAGGACATTAAAGCTTAAAATAAGAAGAGATGTGCTATAGCAAGATAGTAATGAACATTCAGCATACATAGGGACAAACTGAGAAAACAATGACTGAAAAGAGGAGGATTCAAAGATCCAAATTCACAAAGGGTAATGGAGATAAGGCACGCACAGAAGAAAAGGGATGACTATATATATACAACTATCCTTTTCATATTTGTAATGGTAACCACAAGCCAAAGATTTAGAACCTAAGTATATAACATAAAACAAGAAGAACCAGAGAGAACATCCACAAAAACCAACTAAAATTTAAAAATTAAACAAACAAACAAACAAAACAGAAACACGAAGACAAGGAAGCAATGGAAACACCAAGCTACCAGAAAGCAAAAGATAAAATGCCTATAAAAAGACCTCATATTTTAATAATCACCCTAAATGTAAGTGGACTGAACTCACCAATAAAAAGACACAGAGCTGAAGATTGGATCAAAAAACAAAACCCAACCATATGCTGCCTCCAGGAGACACATCTCAGCTCCAAAGACAAATATAGACTCAAAGTGAAAAGATAGAAAATGGTATTTCAAGCAAATGGCATTCAGAGAAAAGCGGGAGTAATGGTACTAATATCAGATGAAATAGACTTCAAAATCAACAAGGTAAAGAAAGATACTGAGGGACACTTCATAATGATAAAGGGAATCATGCACCAAGAAGAAATAACACTAATATCTATGCTCCCAATCAGGGAACCCCGAATTATGCAAAGTAATTACTAACAGAACTAAAGGGAGAAACAGACCAAAACGCTATCATAGTATGGGTTCTAAATATTCCACTGTTAGATAGGAACAGATCACACAAACAGAAAATCAGTAAGGAAATCACATTCTTAAGTGACACATCAGACCAACTGAACATAATTGACATTTACAGAGCCTTCTATTACAAAACATCTGCTTGTGCATTCTTCTCTATTTTACACAGAACATTCTCAAGAATTGACCACATACTGGGACACAGAGACAGCCTCATCAAATATAAGAGGGTTGAAATCATACCAACCATATTCTCTGACCATAATGCTTTGAAACTAAAGATCAATTGCAAAAAGAAAGTGGAAAGAACCACAAATATATGGAGATTAAACAACATGCTACTGAAGAATAACTGGGTCACAGAAGAAATAAAAAGGGAGATCAAGAGATATATAGAAATAAATGATAATGATAGTACAACATATCAAAACTTTTGGGACACAGCAAAAGTGGTCAGAAGAGAAAATTTCATATGATTACAGGTCTACCTCCAAAAACAAGCACGAGCCCAAATAAACATCCTAATACCTCATTCAAAAAAACTAGAAAAGGAAGAACAAATGAAGCCTAAAGTCAGTAGATGAAATAATCAAAATTAGAGCATAAATAAGCAAAATTGAAAACAAAACAAAACAAAAAAACAATGGAAAAAATAAATGCAACAGAGCTGGTTCTTTAAGAAGGTTAATAAAATTGACAAATCCTTGGCTAGACTCACTAAAGAAAAAAGAGAAAAGACACAAATAAACAAAATCAGGGATGTAAGAGGGGAAATTATGATTGATATCACAGAAATACAAGGATTATACAAGAATACTATGAGATATAACACCAAATTCAATAACCTAGATGAAATGGACCAGTACTTAGAAAAATACAACCTTTCTAGACCGAATCAAGAAGAACTAGAAAATCTAAATAAACTGGTCAGCAGTATGAAAATTGAAACAATCATCAAAAACCTACCAAAAAGTAAAAGGCCAGGACCAGATGGCTTCACCAGTGGATTCTACCTAACATTCAACAAAGATTTAATACCTCTTCTCCTCAAACTCCTCTAAAAAGCAAAGAGGAGGCAATACTTCCCAACTCATTTTATGAGGCCAATATTACTCTGATATCAACACCTAGTAAAGATAACACACAAACACACACACACACACACACACACACACACACACACACACACACACAAAACTACAGACCAATATCTCTCATGAATACAGACGCAAAAATCCTAAATAAGATACTAGTGAACAGAATACAGCAACATATTAAAAAGATTATACACCATGATCAAGTGGGTTTCATCCCAGAGGCACAGGGATGGTTCAACATACACAAATCGATTAATGTGATACACCACATTAACAAATTAAAAAATAAGAATCATATGATTATATCAATAGATGCAGAAAAAGCTTTTGACAAGATACAGCATCCATTTATGATAAAAACAATTAACAAAATTAGTATAGAAGGAAAGTACCTTAACATAAGAAAGGCCATCTATGACAAGCCCTCAGCCAACATTATACTTAATGGTGAAAAACTAAAAACCTTCCCTCTAAGATCAGGAACAAGGCAAGGCTGTCCACTATCGCCACTGTTACTCAATATGACATTAGAGGTCCTAGCAAGGGCAATCAGACAAGAGAGATATAAAAGGCATCCAAATAGGAAACGAAGAAGTCAAATTGTCACTATTTGTAGATGACATGATTCTCTATATAGAAAACCCTAAAGACTCAACAAGAACACTACTTAAACAATAAGAAAATACAGTAAAGTTTCGGTATAAAATCAATGTTCAAAAAACCATAGCTTTCCTATACTCTAATAATGAAGTGTCAGAAAAAGAAGTAAAAAACATAATTCCTTTTGCAATTGCAACCAAAGAAAATAAAATACCTAGGAATAAATCTAATGTAACATGTGAAGAACCTATATAATGAAAACTATAAGACCCTATTTAAAGAAACTGAAGAAGATAACAAAGAAACGGAAATATATCCCACATTCTTGGATTGGAAGAATCAACATAGTTAAAATGACCTTATTACCTAAAGCATTATACAGATTTAATGCAATCCCCATCAAAATCTCATTGGCATTTTTTAAAGAAATAGAACAAAAAATCAGATTTGTATGGAAGCACAAAAGATCTCGAAATCAAAAGCCATCCTGAGAAAAAAAGAATGAGGCTGGAGGCATTACTCTGTCTGACTTCAAATTACACTATAAAGCAACAGTAATCAAAACAGCATGGTATTGGCAGAAAAATAGACACATGGACCAGTGGAACAGAATTGAGTGTCCATAAATCCATATTTACAGGCAAATAATTGTTGACAAAAATGCCAAAAATATACAGTAGAGAAAGGAAAGTCTCTTCAATAAATGGAGATGGAAAAACTGGAAAGCCACCTACAAAAGAATAAACTAGACTGTTGTCTATCACCACATACCAAAACTAACTCAAAATAGATTAAGGGTCTGAATATAAGACCTGAAAGGACTTGGGGCTTAAAGAGGATTTATTAATTTGACCTCAAAGGCTAGGGAAGTTAAGAACAAAAATAAATGAATGGGACTACATCAAACTAAAAGGCTTCTGCTTAATAAAAGAAAGCGTCAACAAGGTAAAAAGATAATCATCTGAATGGGAAAATATGTTTGTAGGCAATGCCTCTGATAAGGGCCTAATATCCAAAATATACAAAGAATTTATACAACTCAATAACAACAACAACAAAAATAAATGATCTCATCAAAAGATGGGCAGGACCTGAACAGACATTTCTCCCTAGAGGTCATAAAAACGGCCAACAAATATATGAAAAGATGCTTAACATTGCTAGCTACTAGAGAAATGCAAATCAAAACCACAATGAGATACCATCTCACACCTGTTAGAATAGCTATAATCAACAGGACAAGTAATAACAAATGTTGGAGAGGATGTGGAGAAACAGGAACCTTCATACACTACTGGTGGGACTGCAAATTGGTACAGCCACTATGGAAAGCAGAATGGAGGTTCCCCAAAAAACTAAGAATTGACCTACCATATGATCCAGCAATCCCTCTACTGCACATTTATCCCAAAGACTTGAAAACCCATATCCAAAAAGTCATTTGCACACCAATGTTCATAGCAGCAGTATTCACAGGGGGCAGGACATGAAAGCAACCAGTGTCCAATAATAGATGACTGGCTAAAGAAGCTGTGGTCCATATATACAATGGAATATTACTCAGCCATAAGAAGAAACGAAATACTGCCATTTGCGACAACAGGGATAGATCTTGAAATAATCATACTAAGCAAAATAAGCCCAACAGAAAAGGCTGAAAGTCACATGATATCACTTATATGTGAAATATGAACCTAAAAGCAACAAATGAACAGGACAGAGACTCATGAACATGGACAATGGACTAGCAGTTACCAGAAGGATGATGGGAGGGGGAAAATAAAAATAGAAAATGTTTTTAAAAATTATGTATATATAGTATGAAAAAATATAATAAACTGCCATTTAAAAAATAAATAAATAAATATTTAAAAAATGAATTCTCTTCTCAGGCTGCCCCTCTGAAAGCTTTTTAAAAAATGTAACTGAAATTAAAAACAAAAGTGGGTGAACAGCATGTTAGTTTTAACATGCTATTTAAGAAAAACCTCAGATTCCCTCCCATAGGAGAGTTTAGCCAGCAGGAGAAAAACAGTGAATCATTTCATTCAGATGGTGAGACATTTAAATGAAATGTTCTGTGACAACGCATTTAGGGAAAATAATAAAAAGAAGACACTAGTGGGTAGGAAAAATAAATCTGGGCAGAGTCTCAGAACGAACTTACTAGTCTAGACTGTGTGTAACTGGTACAGATGGTTTGGAAGGTTATGGCAGGGTAGAGGTCATTATGTTCAAACATTCCTAGCACTTCCTCCCTGGTGTCCCCTGTCTGTTCTTGTTTCTTCAACTGCTGATCTTGAGATTTTTCATAAATGAGAAAATCCCAGTTTCCCCAAGTACGCTTTCTCAAAGCCCCAAGCTGCCTGCAGGGATGGCTGACATTAAGGAGAGGTGTTATCTTGTGAGTTTTCAATTCATGAAGATAATTCTTCAAACTGAGACTCCTATAATGCCAGGTGCAACAGTTCTGCTTTTATCACTCCCCACTTAGCCACAAGTCTCAAGTAGGGTCTTAGTGTTCCCTTGATATCTCAGACTCGATTCCAGCCCGAACTTTTCAGTCTTAAAACGCTGTTTAAAAACTTCACTGAGGTAAACTTTACAAACCATACAACGCACTCATTTTAAGTTTTCATTTCAAGAATTTTTAATATTTTTCTGAGTTAATTAACAACCATCACCCAAATCCAAATTTGCAATGCTTCCATGATTTCAAAAAGATATCTCATACTCATTTCAGTCATTCTTCATTTCCATTCCCAGCCTCGGACAACCACTATCTACTTCCTGTCTCTACAGATTTCCTTTCCCTGGATATTTCATATAAATGGAATCAAATAACATGTGGTCTTTTACATCTAGCTTCTTTCACTTAAAATAGTGTCTTTGAAGTTCATCCATGTTGTAGCATGAATTAGTATTTCATCTAAAACCACATACTATTTACTACTCATCAGTCGATGGACATTTGAGACATATCTACTTTTTGGCTATTACTAATAATGCTTCTATGAACATCTCTGTGCAAATCTTATGGGCAAGTTTGTTTTACCTAAGAGTGCAATCTCTGGGTCATATGGTAAATGTTTAACTTTAAAAAGTTTTCTGAAGTAGTGATGGTATTTAACATTCCTACCAAGAATAACAGAGTTCCAATTTCTTTACAACTTCAACAACACTTACCATTTCTTAGATATAATTGACATATAACATTATATTAGTTTCAGGTGTATGCTATGATTCAATTTGTATATATTGTGGAATGATGAATCTGTTTCTTTTTTTATTACATCCTAATGGATGTGAAGTGCTATCTCACTGTGGTTATATTTCTTGAATAACTAATGATGCTAAGCATCTCTTCAGGTGCTTATTGGCCGTTCACATATCTTCTTTGGTGAAATGCCTATTCAAATCTTTTGCCTGTTTTTTTTTTTTTAATTATCAACCCTAAATCACTTTTAAAATACAAAGAAAAGCATCAAAACTTGTAAAAAAAAACAACACTTAACTTGTAATAAAGATGATCATCTGAGTCACACTGTAAAATCTGGTTTCATATATCCAGTTTATGCAAAGAGGGACAGGCAAGGCACCCCTCATAAGCTTGTTTCATGAAATTATTCTAGACAAAATAACAATAAGCTGACACTGGTACCTCTCAAAGAATGAATTGGCTAAGAACTTTGGTTTCTCACTTTAATTTCTGCAACAATTTCTACAGAGTATAAAAAGAAACACCTGTGAAGGATAGAAAGCCTCTCACTGCTTTCTAGAAGACAGTATGAAAGAATGACAATTAAGACGCATAAGGAAATTTTGGATAAAACCTACAAATACAAATATTATGTAATCAATGTGAACTCATGACATAAATATATCAGCAAAATCAAATTAAGTGAAGAGCTTACTGGGAAGAGAGAAAGGAAATGTGGATATGTTAAGATCTTTTAATCTAAGGCTTATTTTTCCCTTAAAAAAATGCTTCACTTAATTTCTTGTATGGTATCACATCACCATAATAATTACGCCTAAAAGACTTCCTGTGAGCAGCAGAAAAATAGGATATGCAAATAGATCAATGGAATAGAAGAATCCAGAAATGGACCCACACCTACAAGGTCAATCAATTTTTGGCAAAAATGTCAAAGAACTTCAAAGGGTAAAAGGTCATTCTTTCAATAAAATATGTTGAAAAAATGGAAATCCACACAGAAAAATATAAATATTGACTCCCCCATATCATACACAAATTTATCTGAGATGGATCACAGACATAAATGTTAAAGGTAAACAGATTACACTTTTAGAAAAAAACTTAGAAGAATATCTTTACAGTTCTGGGTAGCAAGTCCTGACTATAAGAGTTAAAACTGATAAATTGGACTTCAAAAATTTTTAAATTTCTGCTCATCAAAAATGAGTGAACTATAGACAAAAAGAAAATATTTGCAATACGTATATATGACAAGAACTTATATTTAGAATAAACAAAGAACCTCTACAAGTTAATTACAAAAGACAAATAATACAATAAAAACAGAGACAAAGACTTGAATAGACACTTTACAAAGACAGCCTACTTTGCACACGAAGAGTTCAACCTCATTAGTCATCAGAGAAATGCAAACTAAAATCACAATGAAATATTACTACACACGTTCTAAAAAAGCAAACATTAGAAAGACTGATGACACCGAATGCCAGATGTGAAGCAAAAAAAACCTTTTCTATTATTGCTGGTGGGAGTGTAAAATGGTCAAGCAATCTGTAAACTGATCTGGCAGTTTCTTATGAAGTTTTAACATATACCTACCCTATGACTCAGCAATTTCACTCCTTGGTACCTACGCAAGAGGAAAAAAAAATCCATATGCATAAAAAGCCTTGTATAAGAAGGCTCAGCAGTTTTATTCATAATAGCTGGAATCTAGAAAAAGCACAAATATCTATAACAGGAGAGGAGAATAGGTAAATAAATTGTGGTATGTTCACACAATAGAATACCTAGCAATAAAAAGAACTAACTACTGACACATGCAACAACATAAATTTATCCAAAAACATTATACTGAGCAAATGATGGAAAAAGAGTACATTCCAAATATTTCATTTTTATGAAGTTCCAGAACAGGAAAAACTAATATATGGTGCTTGCCTCTTAGAGAGAGAGGAAATTGGCTGAGAAGGAGCAAGAGGGGTTCTGAGTGGTAGAAATGTTTATGTTCATGATGTGTCAGTTACACAAGTGTATGCAGTTTGTCAAATTTATCGACTTATAATTTTAAGATTTGCGCATTTCACTGTATGTAAAGTATACCTTAAAAAAGAAAAAAACTACAAAAAATTAAAACAAGTAGAAACACACTGCAGCGCAGGTGGTGAACATTTATCAGTCTACTGAGTTGAAAACAGTGCTCACCACTTACTTAATGCTCAACAAATGTTGTTTAAATTACAAATACTATCTATCACAACAAAGCCACTAAATGCCATTCATATCATTATGCAAACTTGAAACCTGATATTTAAGAAGTTTGAAATTGATATGAAATCTGTATAACAAATTCTTATAAAATCCAGTCGTCTTCTATCACCCTGTGATCTACCATAAAAATTCCATAATTTATTACATGTGACATCCCATTTTTCCTGTCTTGTTAATATCAATTGTATCCTTAATTGGAAATAATAGCCACTCCAGATGTAAATAAATGTAACAATATCAGTGGTTAATTTGATAGTTTCCCAAAGGCGCTAAAGGAGAATTATAGAGTTGTGACCTGTGGTTCTACATCACTACTCAGAAAAGTACCCGAGATGTGATGTGTACCTGAAAACTGGAGAAGGTGTTGATGAAAAACTTGTCCGTAAAACTCAGAAATGAAATGGATGTAAACTCTTCCTAAATGAACATAAGTTCCTTAAGGGGGCAGGAACACAAGGGAATGATGGTAATTTTTTTGTTTCTCCCAGGAAGGCTATCCAATTTTTTTCAACAAATTAATCAAATATCTATTAAGTACCTACTACTGTGTGTCAGGTCACGTGCTGGACACTAAAGAAAAGACAAAAGTAAGTATAGCTTTTGTTCTTAAAGAGAACATTGTTTCATTGTTTCTTAAACTTTTGGCCTCCAATGACCAATTAAGGATATTGGGAATATACACAGTTTGTCAAATTTAGGCCTGTTTTTAAAAGTTCAAAATTAAACTAAATTAATTCACTATCTTAAAATGAATACAATTTTCACACAAACAGGGCTGATTCTAATGTATGCTAATACATTTGGTAATAGTCACAAAGGCAGTCAGTTTTATTTTTTATTCTTATTTCTACGAATTAGAAAATTCTAAGAAAAATAAGATGTCAAGAATGGCAGCAAGTGTTTGTTGGCTTCATCAGAAAATTCTGGATAGTCAAATAAAATGAAGACCCAGAAAAATGGAATGATTTCTCATTCTAAACTACAGTTTTCTGTAAAATTTTAAGTTGAGGAATGTATCACCCTCGAGACCCAGAAAGCTGACTACTACAAATGGGCAGTAGCAGTGAATGGTTTCCCGATTCCAGCTTTGATAGCATTTAGCTCTAGAAAGCAGTTTTTCATGTTCTACTGTAACATTTGGTGTGGCTTAAAACTATGCTCGATAATAAGTTATTGATTTACTTCTTTGAAAAGTGTAGGAAAACATCAAGTGCTAGGAATATGCCAAACCCTTTAGCAACCAAGCTCTTTGTACCACAGTTCAATTTCAAAAGATTCCAATACCTTATTTTCAATGTAAAATAATGACATTTTGACTCTGCGTAGGTTTAGGCTAGGCAAGAAACAGAATTTATTGCTGTAATATACCAGAATAGTACATTTGATACAGAAGAAACGTCTTTATTGATATTATCAGTGAAGTGAACGATGTGAGGGTTTCTTGTTTTGTTTTGTTTTGTTTTGTTTTGTTTCACTAAATATCATTCTTCATTTCAAAAACTTGCATGAGCACTTCTATCTTCAGGCACCAGCAAACTAAAACATAGTCATATACAACAACCAGCTCCTGGAATCGCCTGCTTTAAGGACATAGGTTCACTGGCTGCCGTATGATGCTCTTAATTTTTGTTACCTCCTGAAGCACTGATTCAAGTATACCTGCCACCTCTTCTCTCCGATGGATCAGTAGTATTTGAAATGGCATTCTGCTGTAGGATCTGATGTGCACCCCAGCTTAACACATCAAAACAGAAGCCCTCATCTCCCCCACCCCTGCCAAATCTGTTCCACTTGTCTTCCCTGTCACAGCTGACTGTGCCTCTATCCTTCCAGTTTGCTCAGGCCAATAACTTGGGAGCCATTCTTGGCTCTTATCCTTCTCTACTGCCCTACATTTTGTCCACCAACAGTTCTTGGTCGCTCTATTTTACAGTATATATCCAGAAACTGACCATCCCTCACTACCAGTAGGGCTCCCTTGCTAATCCAAGCCATCCTCATGTCTCACCTAAATTACAGCAATAGCCTCCTGACTAGTCTCCCTGCTTCCACTCCTACACCCCATGCTCTATTCTCAACATAGATCTAGGGGGATTCTTTAAACACACAAGTTATGTCATGTCACTCCTCTGCCCAAAACTCTGCAGTGGCTATTGACAGTCAGTTATACATGTCACCTTGGCTAGACTGTAGTATACCCAGCTATTGAATCAAATACTGATCTAGGTATTGCTGTGAAGGTCCTTCATAAAAGAGTTATAGTTGACTTTAAGTAAGGGAGATGATGTTCTATCATGTGAATCAGCCTCATCCAATCTGCTGGAAAGCCTTAAGAACAAAACTGAGGTTTCCCTGAGGGAGAGGAGTTCTGCCTCAAGGCCACAGCTCAGCTCCTGACTAAGGGATTCCAGCCTGCTGACCTGCCCTACAAATTTTGGGTGGGCCTGCCTCCACAAGCATATAAGCCAATTCCTTGAAACAAATATCTTTATATATGTATACATGTATGTGTATATGTGTGCATACTTATATGTACATATGTATATGTGTGTAGGTATGCATGTAAGCATATGTATATATAACACTTGCTGGTTCTATTTCTCTGGAGATTTATGGCCTAAATGGAATACCTAAAACTTAAATGTAATATTTAATGTGCTGTTATATTATAAATGCTAGCTCACCAAACAATTCTATAAATATTAGGATTGTAATTAATCTAATCTATGTCATTCAGCCTTATCTTACTTCCATTTTTATAAGCATTTGTTGGTTCTAAGAAAATGAATGTTTCTCCTAAAGTTAATTAGCTAATATGCTCTCTTAGTTCATACTATTTACCTATTTCCCTGCTTAACTGTTTGCAAGTTCTGATCCAAAATAGTTTTAGACATAGTCAATAGCTTTCAAAACCAACATTAGTATTACAACATTGTACTCCTGTATATACAAGGAGTATAATGTACATTTATGCTTCAACTAATTAGTGGAATGTCAACACAGGAAGCTCATAAGAAGAGCTTCATTCATGAAGCATCTGCAGTGGTCACCTATACTGAAAGGTAAATATTCAGAAACTGACATTAAATCCAAATGGTGAGTCACTTTTTTGGTGTCACTGATGTCATTACGTTGATTGAACAGTGGTCACCCAGTACAACCATAGGGTGGCTGATAATTCACAAACCCAAGGGCTGGGCCAAACAACACACACAGAACACAACTAGAGACACAGGGAGGACACAGGAAGAGAACATCTCTTAACGATAGCGTTCTACAGACTATAAAAATTTATAGAATAAGTATCCTTCTCCAGAGCTCTTTGGCAATAAATATAGTCTCCTGCAGAGATCTATATTTTCTTTGCTGTTCCACCTAGAGGCAGGTGGATGGAGTAATTGACCCATTTATTCATTTATACATTCTTCCCTTCACTCAACTACTATTGCATGTGTCAAACACTACATTAGCTACATGGAGAGTAGACAACTAGAACGGGGTCCTTGTCCTCAGAGTTTTACAGTTTAGTAGAGGAGACATTAGTAAACAGACAATCAGTGATCAGTGCTGCAAATAACATAGACAGCATCTGGGGAACACAGAGAAGGTGGACACCCACTCTGCACTGGAGGATAGAGAGGGAGACAAGAAGATTGTATAGTAATTCTTTTCTGACTTAATAATTCTATTATTTATTTCTATTATAAGAAATGTAGTTTCATTATTTTCAGATGTAATAGCTAAGATTTATAAGAGTAATGAAAAAAATATATGCATAGCTAAGATGTGTGTGTGTGTGTGTGTGTGTGTGTGTGTGTGTGTGTAGAGAGAGAGAGAGAGAGATGTTGTGTGGGGAATAAAAAGTTCATTAAAATTATAACTCACAACTATAATAATAATAAAAGTATATGGTGCATCTCTTGGTGTAGCTGCCCAGCTTTATGTAACCCTAAACAATACATGCTTAGTTGTAATCACTAAAGAACAATAACTCAAGTTTCTATCAGCTTTATGTCTATGCCAGAACTCCCCCTACTTGCATCTCTAAGTGACATCTACATAGGCCCACAAAATAGTCTGGCTCCATAGTGACAGCATTTACCACATCTTTCCTCTCTTACTCCTAGAAAACATTTCGGTTTCTCCTCAAAAAGCTAAAGGTAAAATTACCATGTGATCCAGCAATTCTACTCTTGGGTATACACCCAAAAGAATTGGAAGCAAAGACTCAAACAGACACTTGTACACCAATGTTCATAGTAGCATTATTCAAAATAGCCAAAAAGTGGAAACAGGTGAATGAGTAAATGAAATGTTCCCGCTAACGGATGTGTCCTCCAAGTTCTCTGCACAGAGCCCAAGAAGAGGAAGTCTCTGCTGTTTCAAGGGGGCTGTTTCCTGATGCTCCTGTATTTTCTGAGTGGGGTTGATGAAAACAGCTTCCTCCAGTCTTTTGCATCATACTCCACCACCTGGGCCCCCAGGCAACACTACTCACAAAAATAGACCCTTCAGTTCCTCCCCTTTCCCCATCCCCAATGCACCCCTCAAAAGTCAAAAGCCAAACAAACCAAACATAAATAGGCAAAGATGCAAACCAAATCTATACCCTCTCCACAGGAACTAAATTGAATCCCTGAGCAAGGCCTTTCCATTCAGAAACATCCAGAACACACTGTACACTCTATAAATAATGGACAAGAAGCCTTGAAGAGCTTGCTTAACACCACATGCTGAATCATCTCCATGCAGAGCAGTGGTGACCTCACAATTGCTCCAAGAACCATCAGTGCGGATCATCCAAGTTCCAGCTCAAATATCACATCATCAATGTTGATCTCTAGCATATCACCTTATTTTATTCTCTTTGTGGTAGTTAACCCTACTTTATCCCTTTGTAATCTAGTTTATTGTTTCTCTTCACCTATAGAATGGAAACACCAGCAGTGCAAGAACTTTCACTGTTATATTCCTAGAACATAAAACAGGGCCTGACACATAATAAATACAATAAATATTTAATGAGTGAACATTATTTTTTGACTATTTGCCGTATGCTGAGCACCGTTCTTAATATCACACATACAATAATTAAATGCCCCCAAATGAGCCTATGAAGTAAGGAGTATTATTATCCACATTTTATAATTCAGGAAACTGGGGCAAAGATAGGTTAACAAACTCAAGGTCATATAGCTAGAAAGTAATTGCTGCATAACAAACCACCCCCAAACGTAGTGGCTTTAAACATCCCTGGAAGAGAGGTAAAAAGAATAATCACCAACACCACCAGTTACTGAGCACTTGTTTGCATCAAGCACTGTGCCCAGGGCTTTTTATCTACTACCTCCTTCAAGCTTCATATCACCCTTACAAGGCAGGTCTGACCAAGACACCAACTATGGAAAGTTTTGGAAACTGCATCACATTCCTAGCAAATGACAACAGTATGACTCTCCAATCTCCATTTTTCTAGTCACTGAGTAATGCCATATGTACAATCCTGCACCACTGTTATTCATTCCTAGGACATCCTGTGTCATTGTTACTCATTTCTAAGACATCTCCCTGACTAGTGAGAGCCTCCCGTCATCCTCCAACCCAATCAGGGATATGGTTTTCCAATCATAGCAGTCTCTGTGCCCCAACCAGCACCCAATCTCTTATAGGTACTTTAAACATAGTTTTAATAAATAAATTAATTATGATTCCTTCAAAGAAGGTCAGTGGTAGCCCAGCTATTTTAGAAAACCCGTCTCTAACAATCAGACCCCTATCAATTCATTTCTAGAAATATTAAGCAGCAACGAAATCACCTCTGGCATCCCTGTGCCCTTCTTCTTTAGAACAGCCCATCGCTGACTAAATGGTATCCCCGCCCTCCACATATTGGGAAACATTATTTCATTATTTGTAGTGCTCAGGAGTGTCCTGTGGGTGAGGTAGTGAAAGAGAAGTGATATTTAGCAGCAGGGCTTGTGCAGCTTTAATTCCACCTCCCCACTCTCTGTGGGTGTTTCATTTATTTTTAGATGTTTATATTGGTTTTCCAGAGACTTGCCACATTGACTTTCATTATCTAACAAAACATATATCTGAAGAAAATAGTTCTATTTTTCCAAGTTCCTAGCCTAAGAAATTTAAGGGTATCCAAAAGCGTTATTGCCACTGTTGATAAAGCTGCTAAATTATGTACGTTGAAGGTAGTGATTACATGTCATAGGATCAAGGAACAAGAACAGATATACAAAACTTTGTGCGCAAGGAAAATGGGACTGCAAGGACCCACAGGAATACTTTCCAATTCTAAGTAGAACAACGTAAACAAAGAAATCTTAGAATTCGGGGCCGTCTAAATGCTTCTCTGGTCTCCAGCTTAAAGCAGCTAACAAAATGAGACCACTCTCTTTTTTTGTTACTGTCAATATCTGATAGATTTTTTAAGGAATCTGAACATTTATGGAACAACTCAAATTTGCCCATAATGTCACATCATAAATTGAACTCTTTTGGTGGAGAAGGGACATGAAGGTAAAAACCAATCTTTTTAATAATACGTTCTTAAACAGCCTTTCTGGGTGTTATACCTCTGTTAAATGACTTCTAAATTAATGTTGCTCTTTAACAGAGGAGTACTGGATGTATTGTCTTTGTGCTCCATTATTATAGTGATGTTTTAGGAAAGAATGACTTTTTTGGTCATTAATATGTTATTAACGAGAATCTCTTCCAGCAAAAAGAAATTCTCAATGAAGACTTCATTTTCATGTTTTCTCATTTTTTTCTGTACTCATTAAGCCCTTTCTAAGGCATCTGTTTGACCACCACACCAAAAATACAAGCAATACAAATAAGCATATTTATAAAACATCAGGTTTTTAATCAATAAAAACATATTTGATTTCATGTGAAAGAACAAAGGAAAACAAAATAAGAACAAGCAACATAGGACTCAGTAGGAAAATGTCACCTACTTGCTTATTTATTTAGGGTTTATATTATCCCTCCTTCTCAAGATTTAAGGAAGCAAGGAAAATATTTTAATTCCTTTAGTAGTTATTAACTGAAACCTAACTGAGAGTTTAAATGTCATGAGAATCACAAAGTCCCTGAATCATACTCTGTTAAAAAACAAAACAAACAAAAAATAGCTATAATGCTCTTATCCTATTCATACTAACCTGAAGCTTTGGTAAGCAAACATTTTCTTAATTATATTTATCTTTACTAAGGAATCAGATGTAAATAATATTAACTCAAGCATTGGGTTCAATTACTATTCAGGCAGCTGAAATAACCGAGCCTAGACCAACTACGTATAGGCATATTTAAGAAAAACAAACAAACAAACAAACAAACATACTTAAGATTGGAATTTGAGTCTCTATATAATTTTGAATCCAGCATGTAGTTTAAAGTCAGTAAATACACATAAAGGCCAAAATTCCATTCCCCTATCCCTCCTTTTATGGTTATGCCCTGAAAATAACAGTTTCAGTAATTTTAGAATCCCTTGCTATGCCCTTAGGTATACTGACTTAAATATTGAGTTCCTGTCTGAATTCACTATTTGTTTGCTCAAATTATATATCTAGCACTTATCTCACTAGAACATCACTATAGGTTTCAATTTTCACACAACCCCATGCCCTACCGCAGATGAGTTTCTTCTCATAAAGCCATATGTACATTATTGTGAAGACATAAATCCTAATCACATTTTTAATCTACTATTTCTTTAAATGTGAATGCCACTTAAATTTAATCAGACTTTTAGAACATGGATTCTGTATTATGATTTTAACATACATTAGTAACGAAATTACTTCCAAGGCAATGGTACAGGAGTATCTTTATGTAATTGTTTATTAGACATATTTGGAAATATCAAGGTATATGTTGTAAAATAGCTCTGTATAAACAAAGGACATAGGAACAATTTCTTAAGTCTTAGAGTAGCAGAGATGTTAAATGAGTCATGACATCATTTACTCTGTGAATGAGGCAATAAATTCATCTTAAACAATCAAAGACCTTTAAAAACTTAAATAAATGTAAATAAGCCTTCATTTCAAATTCTCAATACTTAAAACAACTTACAGTGAGTATCATAATTATTTCCATATAAGTGTATAACTCCTTACCAGATTACAAACTCCTGAAGCAGAAACTATATGCCTTCTCCTTTTATCCCTTAGGCCTAACCCAATGCTTAGCAAATGGTAAGTGCTCAGCAAGTGTTGAATGAATGTTTATTTATTTGCTAAATAAGTGCATAATAGTGCATTTGTATTGCCTAGTCAGAAATTTTACACTAGTCTTTTCATACCATCTGCAAGCATGACAATATTAGGCAAGATACAAGTTCTTCAGGCCTCAGTTTCCCCACTTGTGAAATGAGCATACCAATACATACCCCACCGACCTCACAGAATTGGATGAGGATGATACAGTAGTTTAAAGGTATGCTGAAAACCACACATTATTAATTATTATATAATCTATGATTTATATAATAACTAGTATATTTAATTCCAGCTGAATAGAAAAAAATAGTTATAAAAATAATAGCACATGCATTCCCTAGGGAATCCAAAGATCTACATATTCACTAATTAGCTATATAAGGAAAAATCTGCGACACTAATTAGCTTCTCTTCAACACTAATTAGCTATATAAGCCACATACTTTCAGCTTAAATGGAACTGATTCCATTCATTGTTATAATAATCCACCCATTTCTGGCAAAGTTCTGTGACTTTCTGATCATCCCATGTTATTTACTTCAGAATTAAAGGACCTCAATAAGTACCAAATTTTAAACTGCTCAAATGTTTGCTGATTTTTCCCAAGCCTGATTTATGCTGAAAATAATAACTGAAGCCTTCATTAATTGGTTCTCTAATTTCTGTAACTTAAGAAATTTTTTAAAAATAAAGAAGAGATATAAATAATAAATACCTTGTAATTTCTATAATGATTTGTAACAATGGGACCCCATACATAGATTACCTCATTTAAAAAACTGCTGTAAGTTATGCCCAGCTTTAAATCTAAGAACGAAATCATTTTTATCAATCTCTGCAGACCAACAGCAACTGCCTAACACATTCAAAATGATATTTAGTTTTAACTTTGGAAACCAATTTTAAATAACAATTCCTACATGCCTATTGGAGGGGAGTTCACAGAGGTTCTAGGCTTCTAGCCTTTCTAGTTTGCACAGTTGTTACAAACAAAGCTTCAGCTGGTCCATACCATATGTAGCCCAAGCCAAATATTGATTAGAGTTGCTTTCACAGTTATTATTTTGCTACTAATATAGATTTTTCTTTTTAAAACATTGTGTCAAATCATCAATATGAATCTTTAATTCTACCATGGGGCATCATAAAATGAACAAGTTATGGGTGAAAAGACCAAGGAATAAAAGAAGTATTGGTCATTTGCCAAGTGTGCAATAAATTTATAATGAAACCATCAACAAAATGGTGATCTCAATGCGTGCCAGAGGTACCTATGGAGCCTGTTAGGCTTTATCTCACTTCCCACTCAGCCTGGGGACACATCGCCCCAGCCACCCCTCCCCCCTCCCATACTCATATCAGCTTCATATTCATGTATGTGTCTCCAGCACCTACTATGTATGGTATCTGGTGGGCTCTTTGTAAATGTGTCTTGTATGTGGCAGTGAACTACATCACAATGGCTGTATTCTTGTTGACAATGCTTCACTCTCCCCAACTTCTTTTAAGAATTTCAGAGATCTCTTACTTTTACCTAAACACGGTACACACAGTGTTGCCCCTTTGGACATGTGTACCCAGAAGGAGAAACACTGTGGCAGAAGAGACCAGGTGTTTGTATGTCAATACTTGGAGTCACATTTCATATTGCAGGGGCAGGTATAAGTTATTGGTTCTCATCCTTAAATAAATTGGGGTGATTTTTGCCTCAACGCAATCCTATTTTCTTTCCAAGCTGCTTAGAAAAAGACAGGCCACAACTTTCCAAAGGATTATTCATATCTTAGCTGTTAAATCATAGTTAACTCCTGCCCAAGCCCAACATATGTAGACTATGTACTTTATACAGATGCCCCTTAGGTGACAGTTCTGAAAATCAACAGGAAACTAAGAAACCCTCAACCCCATTGTGGATTATAAAATATTTAACAATTTCTTAACCATCGAATTCTCTAATTTAATCTCTAGCCATACATTTTTGAGAACATACTCAGCAAAAATTACTTAGTAAAGCCTAAGACTACGTGAGGTCACCAAATGTTGGTAGCCAGAAAAAAAAAGCTGGGTCAAGAGGCTTGATTCCAGTCATGGCTTCAACAACCATGCAAAAGAAGCAGCTTCCCATTTTCAAAGCAGAAGTACAGCTAAGCATCATGTAGCACCTTCATCATCTACATATCTTTATACAAATAAAAATTAACTTCAAAAATTCTCTGAAACAGCTCTGTCCAAAGGAAGTTTTTTGTGATGATGGAAGTACTCATATACTGTCTGATGGTAGCCATTATCCACATGTAGCTACCAAGCACTTAAAATGTAGCTAATGTGACTGAAGAACCAAATTTTTAATTTTTAATCTAACTTTAATTAATTTAAATTTAAATACTCAATGTAGATTGTATATTAGACAGCAGAGTGGTCCAAGAAATCACTATGAAAACGTTAAAGTATTATAATTTAAGGATAAATATAAATTTCCAATCTGTATGCTTTACTTCCATACCAAAATATCCAACCCAGTTGGCTAGTAAATTTGGTTGTGACAAGTAGCATTTATCTTTCTCAAAGCACGCAGATGCTAAAATCAGACTTTCTCCAATCCCCTACTGATAAAAAATAGAGTTAAAAAAAAAACAATTTGGTGGTAAGAACCACCTTGCTGAGACATATTTCCATCCTGAAAAATCAGATGGGAGGCAAGTGAGTGGTGAGAGGCAGGATATTTCTAACTACAGGGACTCAAGTTTAAGGGCTATGCTAAACCACCCCGCATCTTGAGGGGTCTCTGATATTTTATTAAGAGTGAAATTCAGTTGCCCAGTGGGCACTCTTTTCTTGGTGCAGGAGCAGGGAAACAGACTGGATACTCTGGCTTTGGGAACACCATTAATTGCCTTCTTCAGATGAGGCCACACCAGAACACAGCCGTGTCTGGAGCAGCTGCCAGTGAGGGTCCAGACCCTGGTGCATCCGGCCTCTTGGAAGGTAACATGAACTGCCTTCAGAATTGTTGAGTCAACTGCTTTAGTCAGAAGATGCCATGCTTTTTCATCTCCTTTGTTACTGCCCCTATCCACTCTACCAAGATGGACAAAATCTCAGCAGCCAGAAGTATTTTTTAAAATTGGATACAGTAGTCCCCTGCTCATGGATAGTTAGTTTTGCTTTCCATGGCTTCTGTTACCCATAGTCAAACATGGTCCAAAAATATTTCATGGAAAAATTCAGAAATAAGTTTTAAATTGCTTGGCACTCTGAATAGCATGATGAAACTTTGCTCTCTCCTACCTAAGACATGAATCATCCCTTTGTCCAGCATAAACATGCTGTATATACAGTACAGTAAGATATTTTGAGTTACCACATTTGCATAACTTTTACTTCATTATTAGTTAATATTAATCTCTTACTGTATCTAATATGTAAATTAAATTTTATCATAGGTATGTACATATAGGAAAAAACATAATATATGTATATAGTTCAATAGTATCCTTGGTTTCAGGCATCCACTGGGTGTCTTGGGATATATGCCCTGTGAATAAGGAGGGACTACTACAATCTCATTCCTCTGCTTAAAATTCTCCAGTGGATTCCCACTTAAAATAAAATGTAAATTTCTCACCATGGCCTGCAGGGCCCTGCTCACCTTTTAAAATTGCCCTCCCATTGTCCCCCTTGATCATTCTGTCCCAGCCACACAGACATCCTGGCTGTTCTTCAGACAAATCAAGCTTCTTCACACCTCAGGACCTTCATACTTGCTGGTTTCTCTGCCTAAAAAAGTCCTCCCCAGACTTTCACATAGCTAGCTCCTCATCACTCAAGCCTCATCTTAAATGTCATCTCCTCAGAAGTTGGCCTTACCTGACAATCCAACTAAACCAGCACCATAACCAACCCAGCACAACACCCACAATAGAGTGGGTGAGTGTGGAGGTGTGTGTGTGTGTGTGTGTGTGTGTGTGTGTGTGTTTACAACTTTCTTGAGGTATATTTTATACATATTATAAAATTCACCCATTTCAAGTGCACAATTCAATAACTTTTAGCAAGTATGCCAAGTTGTGCAATCATTACTATAGGTTAGTTTTAAAACATGACCAACCTTTCAATAAAATCTCTCATTGACCATTTACTGTCAATCCCCTATACCAATCCCTTGATCTAGCCAACCACTAATCTACTTTCTATCTCTACAGATTTTCCTTCTCTGAACATTTCCTGTAAATGGAATTATGTAATATTCTACCACTTTGTTTTATTTTAAATATATTTTTATTCTGGTAAAATATACATGACAGAATTTACCATTTCAACCATTTTTAGGCATATCGTTCAGTGGCATTAGAACATTCATACTGCTGTGCAACCATCACAACCTTATATCTTCAAAACTTTTTTATCTTCCCCAACTGAAATTCTGTACCCATCAAATACTAACTTCCATTTCCCTACCCCTCCAGCATTTTATGATGCTCCATATAAGTGAAATCCTACAATATTTATTGTTTTATGACTGGCTTAATCCATTTAGGAAATGTCTTCATCCATGTTGTAGCAAGTATCTGAATTTCCTTATTTTTTTAAGGCTGAAAAATGTTCTTTGTATATCTGTACCACATTTTGTTTATATCTGTGGGCAGATACTTGTATTACTTCCACCTTTTACCTATTGTGAATAATGCTGCTATGTACACGGACACATAAATATATGTTCAAGTTCCTGCTTTCCTTTCTTGTGTGTACCTAGAAGTAGAAATGCTGAAGAATATGGCAATTCCAAGTTTAATTTCTTGAGATATTGCCATAGTTTTTGAGTCGTACTATTTCACATTGCCCCAGCGATGCACAAGTGTTCTAATTTCTCCACATTTTTGCCAACACTGTTATTTTTCTTTATAGTAGCCATCCTAATGAGTGTAAAGTAACATCTATTCTATTTTATCAATACTTCATTTTCTTGTTTACTTGTTTATTTAGACATCAACTACCTATCTCCCCAAACTAGCTGCATAAAGGCAAAGAGCTTTGCCACCTTGTTTGCTGATATAACCCCCTACAATACCCCACACTCAACACACATTTGTTGAATGAACAAAAGATCTCAGTGCTACCAGCTTTAGCTCTACCACAGTTCTCCTTTCTTCCCTAGGATTTACAGGAGCTGGGGAGCTCCCTGATGGTTACTCTGACAAACCACAGGACCATGAAGATTTTTTCCCCAAACAAATTAGTACTATTCCTTGTGAATACAAGGAACTACAGATGTTGTCACACTGAGACTGTAAGAGCACCTAGGGCCTTTATGAACTTTCTGCTGAGGCTATAATTAAAACCAAGAGAAAGCGCTCGGCTCCTCTGGAAGTTTTCCGTAGCTACTCATATGCAAACATAGGCAGCCCCTCAAATAGAAAAAACTAAACTGACTAAGAGTTAAAACTATAAAGTTTTTAATTAGAAAAGCAAATTGTGTAGTCCTTCCTTCTGTATTAACTATGTTTTTTAAGAAAAAAAAAATTTTAAAAAGGCTGGCATTTGTTTCTCAGTTTCACAAACATTGGTTCAGGCAGCCTGAGCAAACCATGAATAAATATGTTACAGAGACTGCTTGTTGTCTGCTTGTTTTCCCTTCTTTCCACAGTGATAAAAGACCTGAATTTCTCATCTTCATTGCTGCTAGAGGTGGCCATTTAACTAAACCAGCCAAAAAAATATAAGTAGCAGGCTGCATGTAACTCTGAGCAATGTCTTTAAAAGAAGGATATATTCTTCCCTTCTTTTTTAGCCAGCTGGAACATGAATGGCTGGTACTTGAGCAGTAATCTTGGATAATGAGGTGGCATCCTAAAGGTGGCAGAGCAGGAAGACAGAAAGATACTGGGTGCCTAACCGCACCACGCCTGAATTGCCTACCTCCAGATTCCCTTATATGAGAGACACCCAAATTTCTGTTTGGAGCCAACAGCCCTAACTCACATAAAATTGCTTATGAGATTATAGAAGAACAGAGGCACAGAAATAAGGTCTTCCTGATACAGATAACAATGTAGACTGTTTCCTAAGTCTTGAGTTGTTCTGAGCTGATGCCAACCCCAGTTTGGCCAATGTGGTGAGGGAGTAGCAGTATGTTGACTATGGGGCAGCAGGAGGACAACTCAATACCAGCAATAATGATATTTAACTTAAATAGTGATGGCTAACATTTACTGAACACTTATATCCCAGGCACTGAGCCAAATAACTTTACATGTATTTCTTATTTTATCTTCACAGCAGTCCTGAGGCTTAAAGAAAATACATCTTAGTCACACAGCTTATAAGTGACAGAATGAGAATTTGAATCTAAGGACATCTGACTGCTGAGCCCACACTGCATCCAAACAGCACATCCATTATACTTCCCCCGCCCTCACACATAAGAATGAGGCAGCCAGGCCTCTCCACTTCTTTACCAAAAAGAATCTTCACGGGACACCCCAGCCCCAATCAAAGTTTGATGCTGCACCAACGATGTCCCATAATATCCCAAATAACTGGCCGACTGTGCATTTCTCAATTAGGTACATGATGACTCTCAGTCGTTAATGTTCTTGGATAATTTTTACCTTGTAGCCATTTAATTACAATTGGAATGCAACTTTAATATGAAAACCATGTTACTTTTATGTTTGTTTCAAAGTTTTATTTCACATTTATGCTAGTACCAATATTTCAAAGCAATTTTCTGATTTACTCTCTCCTGGCGCCATGTGTTGCAATAAAATAATAAAATCTGACCAGTTCATCAGAGTTGATATTTTATAGAAGGGCATCAATGCACGTAAAAATCAAGGTTTATGTTAAGGGAAGGGACCCCTCATATCTGCCCGTCAAATGGCCTTCTTGGTGGGAATGCTTTGTTGCAAAATAGGTTTCACTTTACATAAAGCTGGACTTACCAAATGTTTGATAAAGTCATTTTACGAAATTGTTCTAGAACTCAGGACATCCCCATCTATAGAATGGGGATAACAATAGTTACTTTCTCAGAGTGATTCTGAGGATTGAGTGAGATTATACTTGTAATTACTTGGCATGAGGGCTGGTACCCAGTAAATGCTCAAGAGGTAGCTATTTTTAACAATCATAATCTGTGCGTGGCACAATCTGACTAACAAAGCTATCGGTGAACCAAAATGTTCAACTGCCAAATAAATTCCTAACAAGAAGAAAACAGTCACTACTAAGCTGACTGAAAAGATGACTTGATCTAGCTGACTCTCATCTAGACTTTTTTTTAGGTTGGCTGTCTCTAAATCTGACTTCTTATCTTGACTCAGAATAATCTATGCCATTACTAACCATCATGGGCATGTTATTAGCCCTTGTTTGATGTTTAGCCCTCCTACCCACACCCCAGTTATTATTATCCTCATTCTTAAACTGTTTTTCTGTAATGGGTGTAAAGTAGTAAGAGGTAAGCACTACCTTTGATCTTCTATTCCTCACGAGACATTTATGTAAGGTGCAGGCAATAAATAACTTCTAAAAATAATTAGGCCTTTGACTTAAAATAGCCTTAATTTTTAATTCGTGAAACTCAATTGAGTCAGTTTGGGTTTTCAGAAACACATCTGCTTTAAGAATCTATTCCTTCAAGCAATATCTTGTACCCTTTCCAATCACAAATGCAGGACACTCTTAGTTCTATTAATAAAAATCTTCCAAATAGTTGAGGTAAATCCAACATTTTACTATTTCAGGCATTTGCCTCTAACCCAAATCCTGACAACAAAGGGGGAAAGCCCCAGACTGCCACTGTTTCCAATACCCACTTGGATGAGAATTCCCTTTTTAAAAAATGCTTACTGTGATTTTCCAAGTACATTTGCTATTTGGAGGGTACACTCCAGGAAAACCTTCGCTGCCAATAAATCCAGACTCTCCAGTAAAAACGCCACCACATGTGAAAACAGGTCTGGGAATAAAAGGAGAAACTGAATTTGAAACATGTCAACTTCAGAAAGGTGTAGTTTATAAATATGGACGAAGTTAATATTGATTAATAAATGTCTGCACCGTAAGGGAAATTTGAAAGCTTGCTAGCTCTTAGAATATTTCAATTGTAGCCTGGTAAAACATTCAATCAGTTGTCACCTGTCTCCATCATAATAACACAAAATCGATCTATTATTCTACCATCCATCCATCCCTCTATCCCTCCATCCTTCCATCCAGCCATCCAGCCTTCCATCCATCCATCCATCCATCCATCCATCCATCCATCCATCCATCCTTCCATCCTTCCATCCATCCTTCCATCCATCCTTCCATCCAGCCTTCCATCCATCCATCCATCCATCCATCCATCCATCCATCCATCCTTCCATCCTTCCATCCAGCCTTCCATCCAGCCTTCCATCCAGCCTTCCATCCAGCCTTCCATCCATCCATCCATCCATCCATCCATCCATCCATCCATCCATCCATCCATCCTTCCATCCTTCCATCCATCCTTCCATCTATCCTTCCAGCCATCCATCCATCCATCCATCCATCCATCCAACCATCCATCCTTCCATCCATCCATCCATCCATCCATCCATCCATCCATCCATCCATCCATCCATCCATCCATCCATCCTTCCCTCCAGCCTTCCAGCCTTCCAGCCTTCCATCCATCCATCCATCCATCCATCCATCCATCCATCCATCCATCCATCCATCCATCCATCAATCCATCCATCCATCCTTCCCTCCAGCCTTCCAGCCTTCCAGCCTTCCATCCATCCATCCATCCATCCATCCATCCTTCCATCCTTCCATCCTTCCATCCTTCCATCCTTCCATCCTTCCATCCATCCTCCCATCCATCAGCAAGCAAATTCTCCACGTAGCGATAACATTTTATGGGAAAATGTCAAATGGAAAATGTAACCGGCGGGAACGAGAGAGGACACGAGAGCTGGGCTGTGAGAAAGAAGTGCAGGGTTTAACGGCAGACAAGCAGTTAGTTAATAAGAAGTTTTCATTTCCCCGATTTGCTGAGAAGCCCACCCCTTTTCTGAGCATCGCCGGCCGTTGGCAGAGCCTCCCCGCGAAAAGGCTAATGGAGATGGAGGCGGAGGGGCTGCCGACGCGGCCCGGGGCCGACCCGCAGCCCGGGGCCGGCGATGAGCGGACTTCCCGGGAGCGGCCCGCACGCCGAGCGAGGAGGGCGGACGCGGGTCGCCTCCGGTCCCCGCCGCGCGGGAGCCGCCTCGCGGCGGGGGGGCGGGCGCGGCGGGACCCCGGGGCCCGGAAGCGCCGCGGGGGCCGAGGAGGGCGGGGCGTGGGAGGGTCCCGGCGGGGGTCGCTTTACCTCTCCGGGGACTGCGGCCGCGACAGCGGGCTGGCGGCGGCCAGCAGCAGGCAGAGCGCGAGCCCGGGGCCCGCGCGCCGCATGGCCGGGTGGACGCGCGGGGCTCGCGCCACCAGGCTCACCCCGCACGCCCCGGCGCGCACCGCACAGGCCGGTCCGCGCGCACCGCACACGCGCACCGCACACGCGCACCGCACGCGCGGACACGCGCACACACACGCGGACACGCGCACACACACGCGCCAGGAGCCCAGGCAGCCGCGTGTGCGCGGCCGGCGGGCGCGGGGCCCTTTAAAGGCGGTCACGGCGCGGCCTGACGTGACGCTGCGTGTCCCTCGAGGAGTCGCTCTGGCAGCCGCGACCACGGCTGAATGTCCCGCTTGTTCTCCCGCGAGGGGGGGCTTGGTTCCCAAGCCAGAGCCGCCTCCTCTCCCAGGGCGGGCGGCTCCGCCCGGGCACGCGGCGACTTGCAGCCCCTGTTGTCCGCCTGCAGGGCGTGCGGGGACGAGGATGCGAGGGGAACCCCCAGTGGACAGGGCAGGACCTGGCTCCAGGATCCACAGACGATTCCCGGGGTGGGGATGGGGCTCACGGGCTGCTTTGGGGAATGTTTTTCCCTAGTTGCTTTTAAACACAAAGGATTAGCTTTTGCTGGTAGCTGGAAAACCTGGACTTTCTTCTTTGTCTCCTTCAAACACCCTCATCTAAAGCAAGAAACGGGAACACAGAAGAGGGGGTCTATCATTTTAACTCCTGGTCTTAATCTCTTTAATTTTCTATCTATCTATCTATCTATCTATCTATCCATCTATCATCTATCTATCTATCTATCCATCTATCATCTATCTATCTATCTATCTATCTATCTATCTATGTCTATCATCTATATCATCTATCTATCTAAAGTTTCTTTTATGTTTTATTGGTGTATGAGAATAAAGAGGTCGTTTCTGTGTGGAGATTTAGAAATGCATTTTCAGCCAAGCGATTTGTGAGTGAATTGTTATTAACCATGTCAAATAATGAAGACAGAACTGGAATCATTACATCTCACCATCTCATGTTATGTTCTGAAAATAACGTTCCTTTGCTGGTGTGTTCTTAAAAGATCTTTTCCAACAATGTCTTTCTGTAGTACTGAATTAAGATTTACAGAGAATTTGTTTTTTTAAGAAGAACAATTCTAGCTTTGTGGAATCAAGGCTTTCCTTAATTTAGTTACAAAAAAATAATTTGAAATTTTTATTAAGAGATTCCCAATAACTAGGATTAATAAAAGAAAGATAAGAACAGAATGGATTCATCGTGATTTTCAACAACCACAAAACTGCAAGAGAGAGATAACTGGATTTAGATGCCTCATTTGGGTTCTTCCACTTTCTAAGCAAAAAAATTAAACATTAAATTAGTACTTTTCAAGACTCTGTTTCTAATAATGAGCTTACAATGTTAAGAATATAAACACTTCTGGCAAGGAAATAAGTAAAAACTAGCTACAGGGAATAACCTGATTTTTAATAGTGGGGAAATCGATGAGCCAGTAGGAGGAACCAGAATTTCCCTGTGGAGTTTGTTATTTTACTATTTTTGAAAAAGAGAAGGAAAAAAACAGCAAGAATTACAACTTATTAAAAATTTTCTAAAGGCACCACACCCTTGATGACATTAAAAAAATATAAAAAGGATTACAGAATTTGGCAAACTACTTTATATCCTGAAACATACACCCTCAATCCAATAAAAATTGCTTTAAAACAACAAACAACATAAATGATTGTTTATTTTGTACACGTTTCAAAAGTATGCTATCCAAAAGCATAAGTGTTTTTTACATTATATGTATTAAAAAGTCATACTTTGAATTATAAAGTGAAAATATTGCTCAATTCACTTCTGGTAATGATTTGAAGTCATCATAGCCAGAAAATACTTCATTCTTAGGACTAAGTTTTCAATATTAAAAATTAAAAAACAAGGTATTAAACATGCCTAAAAAAATAGAAAACTATTTGAATGTCAATATGCAACAGTATTTTATTTTCTTAGTGTATAGACTAATGATTGTGTCCATAATCTCACTAAAGAGTAAGGGATCCAATAATGATGGTTCTGTTGTTGAGACAGATAGAAAGACATTGATGTTGCCATGTGATATTAAAAGTTTACTAAAACCCATATTATTTGGTCTTAGAAACATATATTTGACTTGGAACTACAGTTCTGACCAAAATTATACACCTTAAATGTCCCGAGATGCTTAATGTGTTAAAATTGAGAAAGTCCCAAGTAGACTCTGAGGGTATGTGTAATGTCCACTTCTGTGAGACTAATTTCTGGACTTTACCAAAACAGAATTGATATAATGAGCACGGAACAACAGAACTTCAGACAGTAAGAAAGGAAAGAGAGAGGACAAAATACTTGTGGGTGGATTCTTGAAAGAAAAACAGGTTCTTTAGATGAGATGATCCTTGTTATCCAAAGTATATATTACCCACTCTCTCCAATTAACCAGGTTGCACAGAGAATCAAAGTCATGGGAATATGAAAATATTCCCCAGTGAACTGACCACTTAGAAAATTATAGTTCACTCAAACCTTCCTTGCTGCATAGTATGGCATCTAGAATGGCGCAATATATCAACATCTTTGCTGGTTAGTCTCTAGTCAATTCATCAACCTTGTACACATCTGAAAATACAATATAAATACAATCATTAGTGCACTGCTAATCTTATAAAAGATCCATAATTTCATAAAATGGATACAAGTGATGTCAAAAGAAATGGGGAATGATAGGCTCTTTTGACAAATGAAAATCTAGATGAGTTACTACAACAAACTGAAGGAAAGAAACTAAAGAAGGTTGCTGAGCAAACGTCTCTTTAAAAAAAAAGATCATTTTTAATGCCAAAATATTAAATAGAAACCTGTGAGAAAAAATGAGGAGACTCTATAATACTTTTTAAAAAGTAATCTATATTATAATGCTGTGAAAGCTAAAAGGAAAAAAAATGTTTATATTGTGCTAGAATGCATTTTTATAGAGAAAATTTTGCTTAAAAATTCATATGTGGTTTCTTCTTGTTCATTGTGAGAATTGGCACTTAGCTGAAAATATAAGTACTATTTTGTTAAATACAAAATAAATTTAATTTTTAATATTCAGTTTCATTTTTGAAGATAAAAATCCAAAACATTTGCCATGAACATTTGGAGCCTGTTTTAAGTAAATTGTAACTGTCCTTTTCTAATACAGTTAATCTCAGATATGGACAATCTCCAATTATCTTGAAAGGTGGCTGAGCAATAATCCAAGGCAGTATATCAGATTAAGGGGGAAAGGTGGGAGAAGAGATAATAGGGGGTTGGACTTTTTCCTTGTATCCCTCCCATTGTTCTTTTAGAGGCATGAACCATATCAGGGACTCAGGTGTAGTCTGTGCTTCCTTGAACATGATAGCGCTCTAACTGCACCATGTGAGTCTCTAGATTTATAAGTGCTACAAATGTATAAAAGGAACGAAAAGTATCTGGAAAGCAATTACTGTAGTATGGAAATTCTTTTATGAAGCCCAGTTTGTGACAATACAATGTTCATGACATTTCCATACCATCTGTAGTTTTGTAGAACTATCAAACGGGAATTTCCTCATGTTCTTGTATCTAGGAAAATATAACAATGTAGAGTTATAATATCAATACCTTAGTGACATAACTAACTTTTCTGAATTCAGCTTTTTAGATACTATCAACATTGAATATGTCCCTGAAGTCTTTGAATTCTTGTGCACAGATACATCAGTATATACTCTGATTGAGAATATTTAGAATTAACAGTTAGTTCAGTATTTTTTGGTGGTTGTAAACATATGTTAGGGAGTAGACTTTCTCCCCTTTCTCCCAGGCATAAAACATTGAAAGGGAAGCATATTGGTTAAGTCTCTTAGCTACAAAAAACTGAGTCCTCTCTGGCTAGCTAGTTCAAGCAATAAAAGAGGTGCATGTAAAAATAGAAGGTAGTTTACACTACCTTTAAGAGAATTGGAGAAACTGTTTCAAGGCTAATTTTCACAGAATAATGGCCAAAGCTTCGCTTCAGAAATTACTTAGTGAGAAATCAGATGCCATTGCTGCCACCAAGACTAAGCAATAAATGCAAGTATTCCAACATACTGCTATGAGCACATCAGATGCATTTCTGCCCCGAGAAGCTCAACCTGGCAATACTCCTACCCCAAAGGCCAGGCAACTATGCTGCCACCCACAGAAGGAAAGCTCATCACGGACCCTCTTTTCTCATGTCAGTCTCTTGAATCAAAGTCTCATGCAAGTGTATATGATTGGTAATGTGTCACATGGCTGTGTCTCCATTGTGAGGGAGGCTAGAAATTCAACTCTTTGTGGGGGATAAGGCCACATACTGTAGAAATTCCTCCAAATATTAAAAGACTACTCAAAACATAATAGGCAGGCACAAATGTGAGTAATGTCCATGACAGCGATTTACAAAGTTCACTTAGTCTGTCTCCTTACACCCCTTTGCTAAGGAAAACAAGCTCAAGGGGATCTTTATCTATAAGGGTGCTGAGGCAATGTAATGTATATTGAATGAAACCAGCTGCACTCACCTGCCTATGGTGAACAAAGGAGTCAGCTGCTTTTTGCTGGATTAAAATTTTTTAAATTGTCCAATGGAGGTACTCATATAATGAATCATCATTATCATCATCCATAGCTTTTACTGAGCACTTATCATACAACAGTAAGTGTGATAAGTGCTTTATAATATTTCATTTAATTGTCTCAGAAAAAAAAACGTGAGGTAATAACAATTACCATCATTTTCACAGGTGAAGATTCTGAGATTTGTAGAGGTTAACCATAATCTAGAACTGACAATATGTAAATGAAATGCTGGGATTTGAACCCAGGCTGCCTGAAAAGCCCAAGCTCCTAATCAACATCACATACCAATCCATCAGATCTTCTCTTGGGACCCACAAATGCTCAGTGCACATGGAGAAGACAGTTGTAATGGATGAACATATGTTAATTATTTATGCAAGATTAAGGACTGTTCAGAGAGCATTCCAAGGCCTTTTCTACTAGAGATACTGAGAATAAGTACTCCAATGTAGTTTCAGTCAAAATGGCAGAGTAGATAAATACTGTGTTCGTCCCCTCTCACAACCACATCAAAATTACAACTAAATTATAAAACAGCCGCACTTGAGAACTATCTGAAGACTAGCTGAACAGAATTCCAATAACTGAGGGTATAAAGAAGCCATGTCCAGACTGGTAGCAAGGGTATAGATATGAAACAGGCAGGCCCCACATCCACGATGTGACAATTAAAAAACTGGAGAAATACCTCTGCTGTGAATGTTCTCCTGAGAAACAAGGCATCCCAGCCCGATTCTGGGCCCTTCAGCCCAGGGCTCCAGTGCCAGAAAGAGGGGTCCCTATAACCGCTGGCTGTGAAAACTAGCAGAGATTGTCACTGAGTTACATGGAGAGCTGCTACAGTCCCAGGTATTCTCTTAAAGGATCCATGGACAGACTCACTCTCTGACAGACTCATTCTGTCTGAGCTCCAGCTCTGGGGCTACATCTCAAAAAGCATTAGGATCATAAAGAGAGAAACAATTACTGAACTGTTTTCCAAAATTCAGATTTGTGTGCCTGGTGTGCTGGTAAACCAAAGACTGAGACATGAGTGGCCAAAGCAAGAGGATAGGTGAGCAAGTTCTCTCAAATATGTCTTCCTCAAAAAGCAAAAGTAGGGAGCTTTTATGTGGGTAGGGAGTAAGAGAGGAGGAGTTTCATGGGAAAGGTCTGTGTTTCTGCAGTCACAGGTAACACTTTGTGCAACCAGATTTTTGAGCATCAGCAGCAGGTCACAGCTTTCTTAAAGGCATTTATTCCTTCTGTAAAACAAACTTATAAATTCTCTTGTGACCCTGGAGTTTTTTCTTCCTCATTGACAAGGAAACAGCACACCTGCAACACAAAATTATATTGTGAGAACAATGGGTGCTGGATTGAGGAACCAGGATCCTGCAAGATATCTCATAATTGTGCACCAGTGCCATTATCTTTAAAGCAGAAAGAAGAAACTAGACATATTGAGACTAATGCCATTGATTAAGCTACATTATTTTGTGCTTAACTAGCTATATTTTTCTATTATCTCAAGCAAAGTGTACTCTTAAACACTTCTAGAAACTTGCTTTACAAGCAGGTCTTCAGAGTGTGAGTAACACATTGTCTTAATCTTTGACTTTAAGCTCCATAACAACGAGAGCAATTGAAACATTTAGTTAAAGCCTATACCTATATCTCTGGATTCTAGGATTTAATAACCTAACCATGTTTGCGATTAACTATTGGTTTCAGAACTGAATTGTTTCGCTTTGGGACAAGGTCTGGAGTGGCTTTTCCACACAGACTGTCTTAGCTCATGGTGTGAACTTTTTAAAAAATCTTTAAAAGGTTCAGAAACAACCCCCAAAAGCAGCATCTGGCCTTTCTGTGCCCTAAAACTACAGGGTTTCCCAAACCCCTGGGCCATTGACCGGTACAAGTCTGTAGCCTGTTAGTAACAGGCCACATAGGAGGAGGTGAGTGAGCGAAGCTTCATCTGTATTTGCAGCCGCTCCCCAACACTAGCATCACCACCTTGACTCCACCTCAGATCATCAGGCATTAGACATTCATAGGAACATCGGTCCCTGGTGCCAAAAAGGTTGGAGAACTCTGTTTTATTAAGCAATATCAAGGCCAGGACTATTGGCAGCTGGCCTCAGTTCACAGATCAGCCTCATTCAGATGCATCCAAGGCTGGCACAGGTAGCAAACATCTACAGATCACTTTGTAACTCCTAGCAGGTGGCTCCAAGTCAGGCATAGGTAGTGGCTAAACCTGGCCTGCACCAAAGCCAGGTTCAGGAGTCCCCAGAACCAATATACTTGGTTCAGATCACAAAAGAGCATCACCCAATTATCTCCATGAATTATACACTCGGCAGGCACCAAAAACCTCCTAAAGTGAATATCACTCTATTGACTCACTCTCTGCACACAGCTTATCTGCTGTAGTCACAGCCAGTCCTCACAAACAGTCAGCATGAGGGTAAATCCCTCCCACTGACATGTCAACATCATTCAAGGCTCAACTAAACAGGAAGGTACATATGACCCACACAAGGGACATGCCTAGAGCATACAGCTCAGGTGACCAGGGAAACTGTGCCACTGAGTCCCACAAAACACCTACTACATAAAGCTACTCTTCCAAGACCAGGATACATAGCAGATCTATCTAACACATGAAAACAAATACATGGTGGCAGTCAAAATGAGGAGTCAAAGAAACATGTCCCAAATGAAAGAACAGGACAGAACTCCAGAAAAAGAACTAAGTGAAATGGAGACAAACAATCTACCAGATGCAGAGTTCAAAACATTGATTATAAGGATGCTCAATGAACTTAGGGAAGAATAGATGAAATAAGTGAGAAATTTTAAAAATATGAGAAAGATATAAATGGAATTAGAAAATATAAAAAAGAACCAATCAGAAATAAAGAATACAATAACTGAGATGAATACATTAGAGATAATCTAGATTAGATGAAGCAAAGGATCGAATCAGTGATTTGAAAGATAAGGTAGCAGAGAAGACCCAATCAGAACAGCAACAATTTAAAAAAATTAAAAAAAAATGAGGATAAGTTAAGGGGCTTCTGGGACAATATAAAATATTCCAATAATCATATCATAGGAGTACAAGAAGAAGAAAAAAAGCAAGGAATTGAAAACCTATCTGAAGAAAAATTAACAGGAAACTTCCCTTACCTGGCAAAGGAAATAGACATTCAAGCCCAAGAAGCCCAGAGAGTCCCACGTGAGATAAACCCAAAGTGGCCCACACCAAGACGTCATAAGTAAAATCCAAAGGTTAAAGACAAAAAGAGAATCCTAAAAGCAGCAAGAGAAAAGCAGTTAGTTACCTACAAGGGAGCTCCTATAAGACTGTCAGCTGATTTCTCAACTGAAACTTTGCAGGTCAGAAAGAATTGGCACCAAATATTCAAAGTGATGAAAAGCAAGGACCACTCTACTCAACAAAGCTATCATTTACAATTGAAAGACAGATAAATAGCTACCCATAGAAAAAGCTGAAAGAGTTCGCTAAACCAGTATAACAAGAAATGTTAAAGGGACTTCTTTAAAAAGAAAGAAAACAATCAAAAATATAAATAATAAGATAGTAGTAACTATATACTATCAATAATTACTTTAAATGTAAATGGATTAAATACTCCAATCAAAATACATAGAATGGCTGAATGGATAAGAAAATAAAACCCTTACATATGCTGCCTATAAGAGACCCAATTCAGATCAAAAGACACACAGAGATTGAAAGTAAAGGGATGAAAAAGATATTTTATGAAAATGGAAACAAACCAAAAGGTGGGGCAGCAATACTTATTTTAGATAAAATAGACTTTAAAACAAAGGCTATAATAAGAGACAAGACAGAATGATAAAAGAATCAATCCAACTAGAGGATCTAACCACAGTAAACACATATGCACCAATCATAGGAGTACCTAAATACATAAAGCAAATATTGACTGACATAAAAAGAGAGATGGATATTAATACAATTATAGTAAGGGACTTTACCACCCCATTGACACCAATGGACATATCTCCCAGACAGAAAATCAACAAGGAAACAGCTGCCTTAAACACACTAGACCAGATGGATTTAATCGATATTTTCAGAGCTTTACACCCAAAGCAGCAGAATATACATTCTTCTCAAGTTTACATGGAATACTTTCAAGGATAAACCACATGTTAGGCCACAAAACAAGCCTCAAAAATTAAGAAGATTGAAATCATATCAAGCATCTTCTCTGATCACAATCGTATGGAACTAGAAATTAATTACAAGAAAAAAACTGAAAAACATATAAACACATGAAGGCTAAATAGCATGCTACTAAACAGTGAATAGGTTAACAACAAGAGCAGGGGATAAACCAAATGATACCTTGATACAAATGAAATGAAAACACAAAGACCACAAATCCATGGGACAGAATGAAAGCAACCCTAAAAGGAAAATTCATAGCAATACAAGGCTACCTCAAGAAACAAGAAAAATCTCAAATATGCAATCTATCCTTACACTAAAAGACCTACTAAAAGAAGAAGAAACGAAGCTCAAAGTGAGTAGAAGGAAAAAAATGATGATCAAATGATGATTGCAAATGAATAAAATTTAATCTAAAATCACAATACAAAAGACCAACAAAACTAAGTTGTTTTTTTTTTTTTGAAAAGATAAACAAAATCAATAAACTATTAACCAGGCTCATCAAGAAAAAAAAAGAGAGGACATAAATCAATATAATCAAAAATAAAATTAAATTAACAACTGATACCACAAAATACAAAGGATTATAGGAAATACTAGAAAAAACATTGCCAATAAATTGGACAATCTGGAGGAAATAAATTTCTAAAAACATGAAATCTTCCAAGACTGAATCAAGAAGAAATAGAAAATCTGAACAGATAACTGCTAACAAAATTGAATCAGTAATCACTCCCGACAAACAAAAATCCAGGACCAGATGGCTACATAGGTGACTTACCAAACAGAAGAATTAACCTATTCTTTTCAAACTATTCCAAAAAACTGACAGAAGGAAAGGCTCTCAAGCTCATTTTACATGGACAGCAATACCCTAATTTCAAAACCAGAGAAAGACATTACAAAAAAATTATAGGCCAATATTCCTGATGAACATAGATGCAAAATCCTCAACAAAATATTAGCCAACCAATTTCAGCAATACATTAAAAATATCATACACCATCATCAAGTGGGTTTTATTTGTAGGATGCAAGATTGGTTCAATGTCCAGAAATCATTTAATGTGGTATATCACATCAACAAAATGAAGGATAAAAATCATATGATCATATCAATAGATGCAGAAAAAGCATTTGACAAAGTCCAGCATCTATGATAAAAATTCCCAGCAAAGTAGAAATAGAGGGAACATACCTTAACAACATTAAGGCCATATATGACAAACCCACACTTTATACTCACTGATGAAAAGCTAAAAGCATTTTTTCCCTAAGATCAGGAAGAAGACAAGGATGTGCACTTTCACCGCTTCTATTCAACATGGTATTGAAAGTCCTAGCCACAGCAATTGGACAAGAAAAAAAAAATAACAGGCATTCAAATAGAAAGGGAAGAAATAAAACTGTCCTTATTTGCAGATGACTTAATACTATATAGAGAGAACCCTAAAGACTCTACCAAAAAACTATTAGAACTGATAAATGAATTCAGTAAAGTAGCAAGATGCAGAATTAATATTTAGAAGTCAGATGCATTTTTATACTCCAATAAAAAATTATCACAAAGAATAATTTTAAAGTAATCTCATTTACAATTACATAAAAAAAATAAATGCCTTGGAATAAATTGAACAAATGAGATAAAAGAATTATACTTGGAAAATACAAGACATTGAAGAAATTAAAGAAGATACTAAAAAATAGAAGCAGATACTGTGTTCATTGATAGGAAGAATTAACACTGTTACACCGTCTATATTACCCAGAGCAATCTACAGATTCAGTGCAATCCCTATCAAAAAGCTGTGGCATTTTGCACAGAACTGGAACAAATAGTCCTAAAATTGATGTTGAACCAAAAAAAAAAAAAAAAAGACCCTGAATACTCAAGAAACCTTGAGAAAGAAGAACAAAGTTGGAAGTATTAGGCTACCTGATGTCAAACTATAATACAAGACTCTAGTAGCCAAAACAGCATGGTCCTAGCATAAAAACAGACCATAGATCAATGGAACAGAACAGAGAGCCCAAAAATAAAACCACAGGTATATGGTAAATTAATTTATGACAAAGGAGGCAAGAATATACAATGGGGTAAAGACAGTTTGTTCAATAAATGGTGTTGGAAAAACTTGACAAGCAGATGCAAAAAAAAAAAATAATAAAACTGAAACACTTTTTATCAACATCTAAAAGAATAAACTCAAAATGGGTTAAAGATTTAAATGTAAGACCTGAAATCTTAAAACTCCTAGAAGGAAACAGATAGTAAATTCTTTGACATGGCTCTTAGTCATAGTTTTTTGGATGTGTCTCCTGAGATAAGGGAAATAAAAGGAAAAATAAATAAATAAAACTACATCAAACTAAAGATTTTTCTTTTCATAGCAATGGAAATCATCAACAAAGTCATCCTACTAAATGGAAGAAGATAATTGCCAATGATATACTCACTAAGAGGTTAATATTCAAAATGTATAAACATCTTGTATGGCTTCACACCAAAAAAAAAAATTCTACTTAAAAAATGGTAGAGAATCCAAATAGATTTCTCCAAAGAAGACATACTGATGGCCAATAGATATATGAAAAGATGCTCAATGTCACTAATCATCAGAGAAATGCAAATTAAACCACAATGAAATATCACCTTACACCTGTTAGAATGGCTATTATCAATGCGTTAATAAATGAGTGTTGGTGAGGGTGTGGAGAAAAGGAATCATTGCGCACTGCTGGTGGAATTGTAAGTTGGTGCAGCCACTATGGAAAACAGTATGGAGTTTCCAAAAAAATTAAAAATAGAACTGCCTTATGACCCAGCAATTGCACTTCTATATATTTATCAAAAGAAATCCAAAACAATAATTTGAAAAGACATATGCACCCCTATGTTCATTGCAGCATCATTTACAATAGCCAAGATATGGAAGCAACCTAACTGTCCATACATAGATGAATGGGTAAACAAGATGTGGTGTATATACACAATGGAATATTACTCAGCCATAAAAAATGAAATCTTGCTTTTTGTGACAAGATGGATGGACCTAGAAGGTATTATGCTAAGTGAAATAAGTCAGAGAGAAAACGACAAATACCATATGGTTTTAATTATATGTGGAATCTAAACAAAACAAAAAGAACAAACAAAGCAGAAACAAACTCATAGATACAGAGAACATTGTGATGATTGCAGGTGGATGGGGGTTGGGCAATGGGCAAAAAAAGGGGGATTAAAATGTACAAATCACCGGTTATAAAAACAGTCATGGTGATATAAAGTACAGCATAGGGAATATAGTCGATAACTAAGTATGTTATTAGATGGGTACTTGAATTATTGAGGTGATCATTTCCACATGGAAATAGACCTTCAAGAATTTGAAAAAGACTCTGTTGAGAGGCCAGAATTCAATCACATAATATGGAGACTTGTGTGTGAGAAAAGATATAAGAACAAGTATTAATCGAAAACTAACCTGATTTTTAAAAATTCTCAGTGTGTGGGCCTTTGATAGTAATTAGAAACATGAACTGAGGAGTACAATTAACAAAAACACCAAGTCAAATAAAAACACCTTGGAATTAGTAGCTGAGTTTGGGGAAAGAACTACTATCTGTAAGAATAGTTAGTATTAATTGTAGGTAAGAAATATCATTTTATTGGTTAGATACACTCTTCATACTTAAATAATCTCATTCAAAAGATTGACCCAGTTAGTCAACTAGATGCTTTTTGTGGTAATTCCTCTGATTATCTCACCAGGACTCAATATTAATCATAATCATGAGTTATGCCAAGCTGGTAGTGGACTACCAGAGGGTAGTAGCTTAGATATCTTTGGCTCAGGTGACCTGGAGTCCTTCCTCACTGACTCTCAAAGCTTGGGGCAACAGGTTGGCATCAGCACCTGAACCCTAACTACTGCCAAGGAATGAAAACTAAAGCTCTCTCTTAAGCTGTGGGTTTCTGTTTTTGATCACCATACCTTCTTTTTGTTTTTTAAGTAAAATTTTTCCTGACTTTAAAGGAAATGCATGCGTATTATATAAAATCTGGAAAAAGAAAAAGAAAGACAGAAAAAAAAAAACACTATTAACTTTGCCACTCAAAGACAACACTGATGTCACTTTTTAGTTTACCTGCCTTCCCAATGTGTCTTTTCTACAATAAAATTATATCCAAGGATTTGAGAATTTGCTTTAATTTCAAGACCTTCTTTGCTTTTGGAAAAGTTACCAATAAAGAAAATTAATGATAATGATTTTATAGTGTTAGCATTACTGAAATAGACTGAGGATGACTTCTTGAGAGGAAGGATAGTAAATATTTTTCTATTTTAACTCCATTCACAATTAATTTCCTGTTTACTCATTGCTCTTCTAAACTGCTGTTTGGAGAAATCAATTCCAATCATAGACAGAGCCAATAAATCTACCTCAATTTAAACATCCCTTTATTTGTTCTTTAAAGAAAAGATTAACATTGATTGCTCATTAAACATCTGGAATAAAAGTTTGTATTTTTAATTTGAGCCTGGTTTGTTGAGTTACAGAATTGCTTAAGGGTTATTGCTTTTGAAAAAGAAAGATAACTATCTAAAAGGCATTATTCAAGTAAATATTATATGCAAGCAAAGGTATTAAAACTACGAGACTGAGTCATTTAGAGATTCTTTAGAATTCTGATCATAAAAGGAAACCAACTGCTAAATTCACAAAGGTATACAAAGTTTATTTTATTTTAAACAATTCTCCAAAGAATTTAAGATTTAAGAATTACAATTTAAGAATTCCTCTAAGTATTTATATACATACAAAATTATATAGAGGAGGGGAAAAAAAACAGTGTAGATGGTAGAGGCTCTGTTCATCCCTCTGACAACCAAATCAAGATTGGGATGGAAACACGGAGCAGCAGCAAAGAAAAATCTCCTGGGATCTAGATGAACAAGCCATACAAATAGAGAGAAATACAAGAAATCGCCCTGCACTGGCAGAAGGTAGCATGGGGTGAGGATGCAGGGTGACCTGGTCTCAAGAGGCTGAGTGAGACGGAGGCTGTGCAGCCGCAGATGCCTCTTAATGGGGCTGCACCCTAAGCAGATTGTCGGTGGTAATGCACCTGTTCGCTTTGAGCACCAGTGCCCATTCGGCTGTGTACAGGAGACACCAGGGACTTATAGGAAGACTTTGTCAGAGTGAGGGCCAAGGCATGATTTACTCTGTGCAGAAGTGCTGGCAGTTTCCATTGTTCCCCATTGAGCTCTTCCCACTATGAGTGCAAGGACACAGTGCCGCCATAGTCTTGACATCATCAAGCTGGATTACAGAGTTCCCTCAGTCCGGAGCATCTCTTGAAACCCCACCTCCCCCAACACCCAGCCCCACCCAAGCCACATTCTGGTATATCCTCGGTGAGTCAGGTGTTCCTTGCTGAGCAGTGCCTAGACTCACACTGGAAGCAGCTTGCCTGGGTTTCTGGTGTGGCCTTTTGAGACAACTATAAGCACAGCATCGGTGGATTGCTTGCTTAACCTTAACAGGTGGCTCCAGAGGAGTAGAGGCTTGGGCTAAGTTTGGCCAGCAGCTGAACCCCTCTCAGGACTATGCCACTGGACACCTACTTCACAAATCCACACTAATATGACCGGGAGACTTAGAAGCTTTGCCTAGTACATAGAAACAGAGATGAAAATGCAGCCAAAGTGTAAAGATGAAGCAGAAACCACATGAGAGAAAAGAACAGAGATCCAGATATAATGGAGTCAAGTAATCTAACAGATGCAGAGTTCAAAACACTGATTATAAAGATGCTCAATGAACTTTTGGGACATATAGATAAATTCAGTGAGAACTTAAACAAAGAGATAAAAAAAAACATAAAAATGAAAATGGTATTTATAAAAGGGAACCGGTGTGAAATGTAAAACACATTATCTGAGAAGAGAAGTATATTAAAAGGAATAAACAAAGTGAATAAAGGAAAGGATCAAATGCCCTATCTACAGGACAGGAAAGCCAAAGACATGCAAGCAGAATGGCAAGAGATAAGATGCCAAGACTATAAAAATAATTTAAGGAACATCTGGGACACTATTAAGGGTCCAAATATCTATCTGATTGGTGTAACTGAAAAAAATCAAGACGCTGAACAAATGTTTAAAGAAATAATGATGGAAGACTTCGCTATCTTGGTGAAGAAAATGGACATAAAGCCTCAGAAACCTCAGAGAATTCTAAAAAACTGGGATCCAAAGAGGTCCATGCCAGGACACATCATAATTAAAATGCCAAAGGTTAAATACAAAGAAAGAATAATAAAAGCAGCAAGAGAAAAGCAGAGAGTTACCTACAAGAGAACACCCATAAGACTGTCAGCTGATTTCTCAAAAGAAACTATGCTGGACAGAAGGACTTGGTACAAAATATTTGATGTGATATAGACCCAGGATCTACAACCAAAGATACTTTATCCAGCAAAGCTATCATTTAGAGTCACAGGACAGACAAAGAGCCTTCCAGACAAAAATAAGCTAAAGGAATTTATCAACACCAAACCAGTATTACAGGAAATGTTGGAGGGAGTTCTTTAGGAAGAAAAACATGTATCAAAAACAGAAATAAAGAATGGTAACAACTATATTTATATCAATAAATACCTCAAATGGAAAATAATTAAGTGCTCCAACTAGATGACAGAGAGGATGAATGGAAGGGAAAACAAGATACATGTTGCTTATAAGAGACTCACTTTAGATTAAAAGACATACACAGACTAAAAGGAAAGAGATGGAAAAAGATATTGCTTTGATGGACCTAGAAGGTACTTAAGTCAGACAGAGAAGGATAAACACCATATGATTTCATTTAAATGCAGAATCTAAGGAATAAAAAGAACAAACTAATCAAAAACAGACAAATATAGTAGACAATTTGGTGAAGAACAGAGGTGTGGAGTTTTGGGGGGATGGCAGAATGGGGTGAAGGGTTAAAGAAGTACAAATTAGTAGCTGTCGGATGGTCACTGATATGGCGAGCACAGCATAGAGAATGCATTTAGCAGTAATATGGTGGCTAGGTGGAGGGTCAAGGGCGGGAGAGTGCAATTGGAGGAACTGTTTTACGAACTATGTAGGTATCTAACCAATGTATTGTATACTTGAAACTAGTTAAAATAAATAAAAATTTAAAAGTTATATATAAAAAATTTATATATAAATGTATGTATTATGATATGAATATATATACGTATATACTATATAATAATTATGACTACGAGCATAGTCCTAAATCCATGATATTAATAAAATTACTTTAAAGTATGTGCCCTGAGTCTTTTGCCCTCAGAATTCGAAAGACATTTTTCAGTCCTGTGAATGCTTTTGAAATAACCCCAATCAATACTTTATTTTTTCTAAGAAACAAATAGAATCCTGAGCATACTTTTTCTTCCCACTAAGATAAATGCAACAGAAGATCTATATGGAAAAAATATACCTTTCTGTAAATTCTGAATAAAGCCCAAACGCCTCAACATCAACATATGTTTATTCTGGGTATTAAATAGTTATTAATTTAAAAAATTAGCCCGAGACTTGTTTGATGGAATTTAATAGGATTACAGCTCTTGATGAGTCCAGAGCCTTTTCTCAGAGACATTTCAATTGCCACTTCTCAACTAAAGGATATTTGCCAGATGCTAATGACAGGAGCATCCTGGCTCACCATGTAAGACTAATTGCACAAATGGTAAATTGTAGCAACAGAAGCACTATCTCTGTGCCTGGAGCTGGAAGTCTTCTCTGTTTTCAGTTGGTAATGTTTCCATTGGCAGTATCTGAAGGAGATTTTTTTCATTTTTTTCATTTTTCTTTTACCTTTGTGGCAGATTTAGATATTATTTGTATATATTAAAAATTCTTAAGAAAATTATATATATATATATATAAATATATATAAAGTACACATAATTTCTTACATATTATCACTTATGAATATGTAGATGGGGATGCAGGTATGAATGTATATATGCATCTGTGCGTGCACGTATCTTCCCAAGACAGTGCTGAAAACACCCTGATAAGTTTTCATTCTTTGAAGTTCCCTTTTCCAAATTCTAAACTGACCATATTTTTCTGTCTACATTTTTTTCCTTCTAATGCTACAGCTATTTTTTTTAACATTTGCTAAAGCTCTATTAGAATTTTAATCTCAGCTAATTCAAAATTTTTCTTCCCTCCCTTCCCCTGCTTCTTTGTTCCTTTCACAGGTTATTGAAAACTTTATACTAAGTATTCACTAGGCCCTGAAGATACAGTGTTGAATAGAATGGACCTGGTTTGCATCCTCACAGTTAAGAATGCTCTTTAAGGTTATTTCATTCATTTTGTATGTGTTGGTTTGGGTCCTCTGAGAGGCAGACACATAAACAGATTTATGTGCAGGAGATATATAGGGGGAACTGCCTGGAGGATAAAGGGAAGAGGAAGTATGAGCAGGTGGGGAGCCGCAGACAGCAACGCAGGTCTAACGCCACCTGTGATAGGAGCTAAAGAAAGAAAGGAGATTGGGCTGGAAGATTTTGACACCACAGTGCAGCACCGAGTAAAATCTTGACCAAAGTAATAAGGAGCTCTAGTGAGGAGCCTGGTAGAGGAGACCAATTTATTGGGTAGGAATGGCCTGGCTCTAGTACTCCTGCCTTGCTTAGCCATTGGCAAGGAGCAGCTTGATTAGAGGTAGCCTTGGCATGTATCCTTCAGCAGCTGGAGACACTAGCCAATGACAGTCCTTAAATTATGTTCTCTCTTAAAGGGAGATCTGTATGGTGTACTTTATGTCTCCCACATGGATTTTAGGATTTAAGCCTCAAAGCAACTTTATTTTCAAGTTGCTGGTATAGGTAGGAGTGGGAAAACATTTCACTGCTGCCCTCATGTACAGTCTGTAGATATCAAGAATTTAATTTTGTGACACTCAAAACAGTACACATCTGTTCATTTCCCAGTTTTATCAGAGAGATCACTATGTTGGATGGGCAAAGTACTGGAAGTTCAACTACATTCTTAGTATGTATAAAGGGCTGTTTGAAATGATGCAGTTCTTTTTTTTTTTTCCTCATTAAACTTTGATTTAATGGAGTTTCAAAATGCTGTGACCGAATTTTGGTCAAGTTGTTTCCATTAAAAAGTATTGATTTTAAAAACTAATAATTTAAATAGTTTAAATTTAAATTAAAATTTAAATTTTAATTTAAATTTTAAATGCCACACACACACACAAAACCAAATGGTCCACAAAACATTTTCCTTTCCTTCTGAAGGTTTTACAATGCATTGTGACCATGAACCAGTCTTTTGATATTAAACTTAGATGGCAAATGGAAACAAACAGTTCTGAGACTATTCTTTCACCACTGATTAAAACTGGGGTGGCAGGTGTTGGGGACAATATTCAGTTAGCCTTCTGAGCTTTCTGGGCAGACTTCGTGACCTTGTCAGCTCTGGGTGTCTTCTTGTCCACTGCTTTGATGACACCAACAACAACTGTCTGTCTCATGTTACAAACAGCAAAACAGCCCAGAGGAGGATAACCAGAGAAGTTCTCAACACACATGGGCTTGCCAGGAACCATATCAACAATAGCAGCATCACCATATTTCAAAAACTTTGGGCCATCTTCTAACTTTTTTCCAGAATGATGATTAATCTTCTCCTTCAGCTCAGCAAATTTGCAAGCTATGTGAGCTGTGCAACAATGCAGAACAGGTGCATATCCTGCATTGAGTTGGCCTGGGTGGTTCAGGGTAATCACCTGAGCCTTGAAGCCAGCTGCTTCCATTGATGGGTCATTTTTGCTGTCACCAGACACATTGCCACGACAACCATCTTTGACGAACACATCCTTGACATTGAAGCCCACATTGTCCCCAGGAAGAGCTTCACTCAAAGCTTCATGAGGCACTTCAACAGACCTTACTTCAGTTATAGCATTGACTGAAGGAAAGGTGTGAGGTTCGAGAATACCAGTCTCCACTTGACCTACAGGGACAATACCAATACCACCAATTTTGTAGACATCCTAGAGTGGCAGATGCAAAGCCTAGTCAGTTGGATGAGTTGTGGTAGGATACAATCCAGAGCTTCAAGCAGCATGGTTTCACTTGCACTGCCATCTTTACAGGTGACTTTCCATCCCTTGAACCAAGGCATATTAGCACTTGGCTTCAGCACGTTGTCACAATTCCAACCAGAAGCTGGCACAAATGCTACTGTGTCAAGGTTGTAGCCAATTTTCTTAATGTAGGTACTGACTTTCTCAATGATTTCCTCGTATCTCTTCTGGCTATAAGGTGGCTTAGTGGAATCTATCTTGCTAACCAACAATTAGCTGTTTGACACCCAGTGTGTAAACAAGAAGGGGTTGTTCATGGATCTGCCCATTTTTGGAGATACCCACTTCAAATTTATCAACACCAGCAGCAACAATCAGGACAGCACAATGATCCTGTGATATGTCTGTAATGATGTTCTTGATAAAGTCTCTGCATCCTGGGGCATCAATGATGGTCACATAATACTTGCTGGTCTCGAATTTCCAAAGGGAGATATCAATGGTAATACCACACTCATATTCGGCTTTTAATTTATCCAAGACCCAGGCATACTTGAAGGAGCCCTTCCCCATCTCAGCAGCCTTCTTCTTAAATTTTTCAATAGTTCTTTTGTCAATCCCACCAAATCATCAGATGACCAGTTGTGGTAGACTTGCTGGAATCTATGTGTCCAATGATAGCAATGCTGATATGAGTCTTTTCCTTTTTCATTTTGGCTTAGATTAGCGTTTTCTTCCTCCCTCATCCTTCCTTCCTTTCTTTTGTTTATTCTTCTGTTGTTTGGTGAGAAAAAGAGTTTTTACAACGATGGGTTCTAGCAGCAAACCCATTATGAAAAAAATAGTTGAAATGATGCATGTCTTAAGGTCCCTAAGGCTTCAAATTCTTTTTCTCACTCTTGTTCCACAATGGACACCTACCAGCAGTCAGGTATAGACTTACATACACAGCAGGCATCCTGCATCGCCTACCTTTTCTAGATTGGCTCATGTTGCAATCTAGAAATGGGCCTACAAATCTAGGACATCTTTGGATTTCATTTCCCCTTCACTTAAAACCAAAAACACACCACTAATGGCAACAATAGACTTGTAGCAGAGGAAAAGAAAGACCAAACAAGAAAATGAATTTGAAAAGAAAACCCATAAAACCATGTGATCATGTACAGAATAATTGTGACCCACCTATACTTTGATTAGACACTTTTCCAGATTACTCTCTCATCAGATAGCTATAGCGGGTCTGAAAATTTAGGCAGCCCAAAGTATTTTGACCAACATACCAGGAAAATAACTCTCTACCTTCAAAATTATCACAACCAAAAATTTTTGAAATACCAAAATTAACAGTCAACTGAATTCTTCAGGGTAAAAACAAACAACTGAATCAGTAAGTGACCAGGTGGATAGTACTTCAGATAAAGATTGATGGTTAAACTGTTTTTGAAAGTCTCTACAAAAACCTTAGCCTTCAGAAAAGGAAATATAAGAACATTAGACCCAATGAGTAGCCAAAGATGTGATCAGATTCTCTCTATCTGTTGCTTCTTCTCTACTTTTTTTGAGGTTGGATTTTCACTTATCCAAAATGCTAATAGCTCTCCATTATGTTCATTAATTTTGAAACATAGGAATGATTACTTTAATGTTCTCTAAGAAACAGTAAATTTTACACAGTATAATTTAGCTAATTATCTAGATCTGTGTTGCCCAATATGGCAGCCTCTAACCACAAGCGACTATTTAAATTTAAACTAAATTTGTATTAATTAAAATAAAATGAAATTTAAAAAATCAGTCCCTCAGTTGGACTAGTCACATTTCCCATACCCAATAGCCAAAGCTATTAGATGCTGCTGATCCAGATGACTGATTAGATTTAAACTAAACTGGCCTACTATACAGGATAGCCAAACAGCTCTCATTTGCAAATGATTAAATAAGTTGTATATTTGGCTTTTGCTAATAACTAATTGGACTTTCTGCTTATAACATCTCTGCTATGAGAATTCCCCTTCTAGCTTTTCTTCCTCCCTCATCCTTCCTTCCTTTCCTTTGTTTATTCTCTATTGTCTGGTGAGAAAAAGAGTTATGCTCCTAAACATTCTCAACAAGGTTAGCCTGTTGCTCTTACCCATGGTGTTTAAAGCCAAAAGGAAAAGATAGACCTTAGATAAGGCAGAATTTCAAAATAGCAACCAACTAGAGATTTATTCTCTTCCTTTTGGAAATGAGCTTTCTGATTAGATTAAGTTCAAGTTTTTTTTTTTTAATTAAACAAAATTATATCATCCTAATTCTTTATTTTATTTACCCAAGTAAAGATAAAACAGCTTTTTATGAAAAAAGCTATGACAAATATATGTGAAAATTAAAAAAAAAAACCTTAATAATATTTTCGGAGGAGTTTTAAAAATTCAATGTCTTCGTTCTAAAGACAGATTTAGAAATTTTTTATAATATGTAAAAATCTTATCAACATTTTTTAAAAATCAGAAAATTTTTGTATTTAGTTGGGTCAAATGTCATATACAACAATTAGAGACACTAGTCCTATTGCTTAAATCATTAATACAACCTTGCCCATCAAAGCAGATACTCGTTTTGAAATAAGTAATCTTTACATGAGTGAAAACATTCATGCTTTTTATCAATTGTGCAGTGATAGATTTAGATATCACAAAAAAGGAACTTTCTTTACCCCCTGTAGCTGAAATTAAACTGTCTCTTAAGCCCTTGATGGCAAAAATCTTCATCTTGCCTATTGCCTCTAAACTCAGTCACTCCCAGGTTTTTAGTTTATTTTGGGGAATTACACCAGCAATTCAGTGATTATCAGTTCCTTTCTATTCCCCTTCTCCAAAGGGTGATCTCATTCATTCATTCATTCATTCACCAAATATTTACTGAATTCCTCCTACATGCCAGGAGCTAGGAATTGAGGATATGATGGTAAATAAGACTAAGCCTTTGCTCCTGTAGAACACATGTTCCAGTGGGGAAGATGGACAATAAGAAAGCAAACAATGAATACATAAAAAATATACAGTGATAGAAACTCTGTAGGGAATTGAAACAGTGTTGTGATACAAGCCTGGGTGAGCAAGGGGTCCTCCCTGTGGTAGGGTTAAACTGAGAACCAAATAATAATAATAATAATAATAATAATAATAATAATAATAATAAAAACAGCCTTGAGGAAGGAAAACAAGAACTTTTGGTGAAGGTCACAGCAAGCACGAAAACTCTAAAGTGAGAAAGAGCTTGACTTCTGGTTTCTGACATCTTCCGTGGTCTTCAGCATCAGCAAAGGGGTTCACGGCCACATGTCCTCCCTGACCCAGAGAAATGCATGAGGCTGCCTTAGTCAGTGAGGAGCTTTGGCAGCTAGAAAATTTTAGGAAAGAGAAACTTTAATATTATCTCAGACTTTTATCACGTAAGAGTAAAATTTCTTTGATAAACCTGAGTATTTCCTCCTTTTTATTTTATATACCTTGTCTTGCTTATTTGTGGCGTTTAGTAGAATATGGAAACGGTACTCAGTTTGGAGCTTGATATAGCATAGCTTTTGAGAGAAGAGACAAAATGACCATTTTTCTTTGACAAGAGCATCATTGTTCTTTCAGGACCACACTGGTTAGTTGCTTTTACCTCAGTTGAGCACCTAAACAAGACAGTACATATCACAAAGTAGTTAGGAACATTCTTTATGTCAATGTGATTTCTAAAAACATATATACAAATAAAACAAATCTAATGTTCTCCTTATAATCTTTAAATATTATGTATTCCTTGAGGCTGTGTTATCTATGCATCAATCTACACATCCATCCAACCAAACATCCACATATTAGGCAGATTTAATTGAGCATCTGAGGGTGAGCTCCTTCTCTATTCAGCCCTCTCTGACTCCTTCCTTCCCTTGGAATCCTTATGGCCTTTTTTTTCATACTGCACAGTTTAGCACTTTCTGATGTGTCACATGTATTATTCATTCTGATGGTTGCGATGGTGGCAAGAATCAAGTAGATATTATTCCCAGTTTACTAAAGAGGAAACCAAGGCCTGGAGTATTGACATATTGAATAGAGCTCTATTCTTCTACTAAATATCCATTTGCTTAGTTTTTAAATGAAGTTAAACATATACTTTTGTCTCAGCATTCTCACCCCTAATTATTTTCCAAAAGAAATAAGAATGTATGTCCACACAAAGACTTGTACATGAATGTTTATTGTAGTTTTACTCACAATAGCTCAAAGCTAAACTAGTCCAGGTGTTTATCACTAAGAGAATAGGTAAACTGTGGTATACAATGGAAAAACTACTCAGAAACCAAAAGGAACAAACTGTTGAACCTGGATGAATCTCAAAAACATTATGCTGAGCAAAAGAAGCCAGACCTATAAGAATATTACTATATGATCCAGTTTATATAAAAATTTACAGCAGGTAAAACTAATCTGGAGAAGTAGAAAGCAGAAAGCATATTAATGGCTGTCTGGGGCCAGAAATGGAACTGGGTAGTAGGTGAGCATAGACTCTAAAGGGGCAAAAGAGAACTTTTAGGGGTGGTGGAAATCTTCTCTATCTTAATTGTAGTGGTGGCTATGTGGGTGTTTGCTTTTGTCATACCCTTTGAACTGTACACTTAAAGTGAATGCATTTCATTGTATGGAATTTATATCTCAATAAAGATAATTAAAAAAATACAGATCTAACTATACAATGTATATATACATGTGTACATACATATATGTATGTGTGTATGTATATAAAATTTCCCCTTATATAATAATATCTGTATTAGAAAAGTAATGGGGAAGAGACTCTAGGAAACTGTATATGTCAGAAAGTTTCAGAAAAAGATGAAACTGTATTTTGAATAAAAATATTTCTTAGCTTTGAAGATAACATGCAACGAGCAGGTAGAAATATGTTCTAAAATACAGGAGTGAGGTCACTGCACAAACTTGAAGCTCGGCTTTTGAGAGAGGAGGCCTCTAGGTCCTCCTAATAACTTGGTATTACAATAAGATGTCATTAAAAATGGAACCCTAAGGTGGCTCGACCTGTGGCCTGGCTTTAGCAGACATAGGTATGGGGCGAGGAGGAGTTAGTTATGGATCAGGTGAGGAGAAGGACTATGTACTGTCTGGTGGGTCAGCCAAGCCTCCACTAAGTTTAAGCCCTCCAACTGCTCTCTGGCTCCCCCGAGAGACTGGGGCTCTCCAGTGGGGATGGAAATAAGAAAACCTTTCTTAAAATGTGGACCCAGAAAAGTTGATTGCTCACAGGTGAGATGACCAGAAATCTGCCCTTTTGGAAAATCCAACTTCATGCCAGTTGCCGGGAGCTCTCTGGTACTGAGCTGCTTGGCTACAGATTCCAGGTCAGAGTGACATGGAGCAGCAGAGGTCAGCAGGCCTAGTGCCAAATGGATGTTTGTTGTCAATGCCCTTTTCTTGTGATAATAGTGTCTGGATTGTCCTTCTGGACTCTGGGTCCAAGTTGTCCTGGTGAGGACAGAACCACCCTTGCTCTCTGGGGAGAGCAATGACTCAGGCACAGTTATTCAGAGCTTCACACTCCCCTGGCCATAATTGTCTTTGAGAATGAGCATATAACTGCTCCCTTCCCAAAGCCAATAGGATGCCATGAAACATTTATTGAGAATGAAACATTTCTGAGAAGAGTAGAAATTTTCCTCCAAAGCTGAAACCTGAGAATATTTAGGGTTGAATCTGCCTTTGCCAGAGAGATGGAGAAAAATCAAGTCCTAAAGACAGTGCTAGGACTTGAATTCAACCATGACTGACATTCAGTTCCCCAATAAATTCCTTTGTTTTTGCTTAAACTGGCTGGAGTCACATTTTCTGTAACATGCAACTGAAGGGGCAAGCTCCTCCTGCTCCCTCTGCCTGGAGTTGCCTCACCCTACCCCACCCCCATCTACTGGCAATCACCTTCTCTTTCGAGACTCTCTTTAAGCACCAATCATTTATGAGTTTTTCTTGGCTTCCCTGCCTCAGATAGAACTGACTCCCCTTTATTTTTCCCTTGGTACTCTGTACACACTTCTATCACAGCACCTAAATTACTTAGAATTCTTATGGGTGTAGCTTTCTCTCTATAAAGCTATAAAGCTTTTGAGGTCAAGAGCTGTCTATCTGTGACCTTTGTATTCTCGAAGTCTAACCTAGTATTTGACACGTAGTCGGTGCATGGCTAGTATTTGCTGCATGAATGAATGAAGGAACAAAGTGAGAATCTGATATAAATTTTCCAAAAGGAGATGGTGGACAGAATACGGCTGTAGAGAATTTGGGATGGACAATGGAAAGAACCAATCTGTCTGTCAGTCAGTCAGTCACTGTCTGTTTATCTGAATGTCCCTGAGCATCATTCAAAACTGGGACTTCCACACTGGAAGAGTGACTCTTGCTTGGGAATAGGAAAGTCAGGGCTGTTTAAATGCAACCTACACCCAGCACTGATTTTTGTAGCAACTATTGCCAAACACTTCTCCTAGGTGGTGAGCTCAGGGAGCAGCTCTGGAAAGCCAGCGGCATAAAAGCTGAGGAAATGAGGTAGGGTGTGTGTGATGGAACCGTTTTTAATATTTAACAAATTTTTATTGATCAATTTCATTTATTTCTCACAGATACTTTTCTCTCTCCATTAATGTGAGATGCTGCATGAAGTTATAAATATGACCAATAATAGAATAAAATGACATTAGTGGATTGAAACAGAAAATGTTTAATATCAAATAATTTTCTAAAACTATCCTCAAGATAATATTAGTAAATAGGTCTGATTAACTATCACATTTGGGTGTACTGATCTTGCAGACATTTTTTATTTCCCAACTCCAAGCTCTACCATCTATCGGCTAGAAGACCTTGGGCAAATCTTTCAGCATATCAAAAATATAATTTTATCACCAATAAAACCATCATCCCTACTTACATCTCACAGTTGTAATGAAGAGTAAATAAAGGGAGAGGAGGGGAACTGGAATAAAATTGGATGCTTTTCGTGTTCCCAATCTTGTGTTGTTTAATTTATAGATTGCTTTGTCTTGATTTTCTTGATTGCAAGTAACAGAGAAAAACAATGTGAATGGCCTTAAGCAAAACCAAAATATGTTCACTCTTGTAACTGAAAAATCCGAAGATAGAGCTGGGCTCCAGTGATATCACTGGAACCCAACCACTCTCTCACCTCTGTTCTCCTCAGTGTTGGCTCAATTTACAAATATTACTCTCCCTTGTGGTCACATGATGCTTCTAGCAGCAGCAGACCTCATTCAAGTCTATTAGAAAGAAGTAATTATCCTTTTCCTAAGATTCCGAGGAAAAACCTCACTGAGTTATATTGACTCTGTTGGGATCATGTGCCCATACCCAAACCAATCATTGTGATTAAAAAAAAAAAGCCATATTTGATCTGATTGCCTAGGCTAAGTGTCCATACCTTACCATCATTTTATGAACTGAGAAAAAAAAACTTGGTCATCCCCTTGAGGGAAATTGTGCTTTGTTTACTAGTAGAGGGAATGAAGGCTGAGCGACAAAACAACAGATGTCAATTATCCATACGTAACTCTTAATACTTCAGGCCACACTAGGGTGATAGTAGTGACAAATGGGAGGGACAAACAGGGTCACAAGATCATACAAACTAGAATTCCTCTAGCTTTATCCCTACCTGTTATGTGAGAACTCCAGCCCCTCACCTTCCTTTCAAATTACTCTAGGAGTCCCTAGACACTTTGGTGAGGATTCTGATGTGTGCTTATAAAATAGTTCTTTTGAGTAGCACTCAAGACACATAATCTCTTCTCCTTTGCCATGGCATCCCCCTGTGAAGTTTCTGTGGCTGTCTGGGGCACAATGTTACTGCTGCAGTCTCTAATCCCTTCAGATGTCATAGAGACACTGCCTAAGTTGCTAAAAAGACCAAACCCTTAAAATAAATAATGTCTCTTTTCACTTCCCTGACAGGGATATCATGTAAGAAGAGTACCTTGCACTTTTGTTTCTGCCATCCAGTCCCCCTTACCTGACAGATGGGGGTCAGGCGATGTGTGCCCAGCCAACAGTAGGCCAGGTACTGGGGCTGGAACACAACTATTTTTAGGTGTAAAGCCAAGTGAATGAAGCCATGGAGTTAAGGGAGATTCCTGAGTACAGTGCCCTATTCAAGCCCAGTCCAGAGCTTATGTATTATGAGGTAGGGGAGCAGATATTTGAGGAGTACCAAAGTGGAGAGACAGACTTGAGCTTGAGTTGATTGCCTGATAAGTATCCCACAGCTGTTCTCCCAGAGCTTCTGTCTGGGCAGGCATGGTATTGTGAGAGGGGTTATTCTTATCTAGCCACAGGAATTGTATTCAAACAGCCCTGTATGTTATTACTTACTCTTTCTTGCAGTCCACATGCTCTACGAGTCCCTGGGGGCTGGACTGGCCTTCAACATACATGATCAATGTACTGAGAACCATGCCTCTCCTTCAGGGATAGCTTATTCTTGCTCTTGGGTCAGACCCAGTGTCTCAACACTTTCCTCTTGCAAATCCATGCCTAGAAAGGATTGTAGTAATGGAGTTGCCTGCCCTACCAGTCTTCTGGGCATTCCTTAAACACTGTAGAGTGGACATCATAAATAATAACAACATTTAATACTAATTGAGAGCTTGCTATGTGGCAGGCAGAGTTTTAAGGGCTTTACATGTCATCTCTTTTACTCTTATAGCAATTCTATGAGTTAGGAATGATTATTATCCATAGTTTATAGATGAGGTCATTGAGGCAAAGAAAGTTTTAGTCAATATAATTCTATCTGGAGGCTAGATATTTGTCTGTCTTGATCACTGATGTGCTTCCACTTCCTGACTTACAATAGTTAATAAATATTTTCTTAATGATGGATATGCAGTGGATGCCATGGTGGGCCTCCTTGATGTCTTTTTTAGGACCTAGACATCATTCTTCCAGCTCCTGGGATGTCAGCTGCCAGTGATTCCTAGCCAGCATTCACCTGGGAATTTCCCACAGGACAAGGTTAAAATCCTTCCCCCAAGAACTGCATGCAGTGGCTGGTCTATGTGGAAGTTAAAAGATCAGTCCCAACTTGGAAATATTTTGAAGGGTCATCCCAGTTCCCATTGAGGATGAAATCAGCTAGGCCTCTGTTGCATGTTCACTGCGGTTTAACCTCTCTCTCCACAGTCTTGCTTTCCTCACTTCTTTTAGATGTTGTTACTGACAATAGACATCAGTAAACCACTTGCACACAAGTCTTTGTCTTAGAATTTGTTTCCAGGGAACTGACTTAGGGAAGATGGAATGTATTATTCATTCACCTCAACAATCCTCTCTACAGGTTGGGCCTTTTTCTGGAGCTTTTTGAGGTGACATGATAGCTGGTTGTTCCAAAAAGTCTTGTTAACTGCTGCAAAAGTCTTTGATTCCCTACATTGAAGCCTTGAAAGTTCAGGAATATGCCATTTCTCATCATAGCTGCTGTCACTAAAGCTGAAATTCTTTGTTTAGCCTTGATGTGCTGAGATGAAACTCTCACAGGAGCTCTGCCCAGCTTTACAATCCTTCCTATGTACCCTTCACCCCAGCAACCTTCTTGGGTCATGTCAGCTACCAAGGCTTCAGTGGTCATCAACAATGCTTCCCCCATAAATTAATGGCCCTCCAGCCATTAGTTAAGACTTCATCCTGCAAAGTGAATTCTGTTGGAGCTCTCTTGTTCTTTCTTCCCATTTGCCTGTTGGTCAGGGCCACATTATGTACTTCTGAACCACAAAATGGGTCTCCTTTCTCCCTGTAGCTCCTCTGTAAATTTACCTTACTTCCCACCCTCCTCACCTCTACCCAAGAACCATCCAAGCTCTGAGAATATTGAATGTATAGGAACAAGGAGGAAGGGTAAAGGTGGGAGGGACAACATCTGCTTACACTGACACAGTTCAGATAATGTCTTATTGCATACAGCAGAGGAGTTAAGAAGTCAGATAAACTTGATTTCCTTATTTACACATCTGTAAAATGGGGATACTTCATAAAGTTGTAAAGACAGTTAAATAAAGTACATCATGTAAAGCACTTGGCATTGTGCCTGGCCCGATATATATGCTCCATAAATGGTATCTGTGCCATGTATTACGTTAGCAAGATTTTCTCTTTTTAAATTTCTTTTATTATAAGTTTCAGTTATACAATGCATTGATTAGACATTTTTATAATTTATGAAATGATCCCCCTAATTACTCTATCATCCATGTGGCTCTACATGTATCCATTACATTACTACTGACTATTTTCTTTATGCTGTACTGCCCATCCCTAGGACTACTAATATGTTCCTCTTTAACACTTCACCAATTTTTCTCAACCCCCTAACCACCCTCCCCTCTGACCATCACCAGATGAGCCTTTATATTTGTTATTCTGTATTTGATTAGTTTGTCCTTTTTTTCCCTTAGATTCTGCATATCAGTGAAATCATATTGTATTTATCTTTCTCTGTCTGACTTATTTCACTCAGCCTAATAACCTCTAGGTACATCCATGTCCTTGCAAATGATAGGATTTCATTTTTTATGGCTGATTAATATTCCATTGTATATGTGAACTATAACTTCTTTATCCAGTCATCTGTTGTTAGGCATTTGGGTTGCTTCCATATCTTGGCTATTGTGAATAATGGCACTGCCTGAATGTATGGGACGCATATATCTTTTTGAATTATGTTTTGGTTTTATTTGCATAAATACCCAGAAGTACAATTGCTGGGTCAAAAAGTAGATCTGTTTTTAATTTTTTTTGAGGAAACTTCAGACTGTTTTCCATAGTGGATGTGCCAATTTTCAATCCCACCAACAGCATACAAGAGTTTCTTTTTCTCCACATCCTCATCAACACTAGTTGTTTTTTGATTTATTGATAATAGCCATTCTGATAGGTGTAAGGTGATATCTCAATGTGTTTTTAATTTGCATTTCCCTGATTAGTGATCTTGAGCATTGGTTTATATGTCTATTGGCTATACGTATGTCCTCTTTGGGAAAATGTCTATTCAGGTCCTCTGCCCATTATTAAATCAAATTACTTGCCTTTTTTTTTTTTTTGATGTTAAGTTGTATGAGTTTCTTATATAGTTTGGATATTAACTCCTTATCAGATGTATCATTGGTGAATATATTCTCTCATTTAGTAGATTGTATTTTCATTGTCAATGGTTATCTTTGTTTTGCAAAACCTTTTTAGTTTGATGTAGTCCCACTTGTTTATTTTTTCTTTTCCTTCCCTTGCCCGAGGAGATATACACAAAAAAATAAGACCAATGTCAGAGAGTTTACTGCCTATGTTTTCTCATAAAAGTTTTATGATTTTAGGTCTTACACTTAGGTGTTTAATCCACTTTGAATTTATTCTTGTGTATGGTGCAAGAAGGTGGTCCAGTTTCATTTTTTTGCATGTATCTGTCCAGTTTTCCCAACACAATTTATTGAAGAGACCATCTTTACCCCATTGTATGTCCTCACCTCCTTTATTATATATTATATTAACATATAGACATTGCTTTATATCTGGGCTCCCTATTCTGCTCCATTGATCTATGTATCTGTTTTCATGCTATAACCATGTGGTTTTGAGTATGGCAGCCTTGTAGTTTGATATCAGGTAGTGTAATACCTCCAACTTTGTTCTTCTTCCTTAAAATTACTTGGCTATTCAGATATTTTATGGTTCTCTATAAAATTTTGGATTACTTGTTCTAGTTCTCTGAAAAATGTTCTCTCTTTTCAAAAAAATTGATATTTTGTTAGGGGTTGCATTGAATCTAGATTGCTTTGAGTAGTATGGACATTTTAATAATGTTGATTCTTCTGGCCTGTGAGCATGGTATATGCTTCCATTTATTTGTATCTTCTTCAATTTCTTTCTTCAGTGACTTATAATTTTTCTGAGAACAGGCCAAAAAAATTGTTTTTGATGCAATTGTAAATGGGATTGTTTTCCTAATTTCTCTTTCTGGAAGTTTGTCATTGGTATATAAAAATGCAGCTGTCTTCTAAATAGATTAATTTTGTATCCTGCTACTTTACTGAATTTATTAATCAGTTCTAACAATTTTTGGGTGGAATCTTTAGGGTTCGCTATATACTATCATGTAATCTGCAAATAATGACAGTTTTACTTCTTTTTTTCCAATTCGGATACCTTAATTTCTCTTTCTTGTCTGATTACTGTAGCTAAGACTTCCAATACAATGTCAAACAGAAGCAGTGAAAGTGGGCATCCTTGTCTTTTTCCTGATCTTAAAGAAAATGCTTTTAGCCTTTCTGCACTGAGTATGATGTTAGCTGTAGGTTTGTCATATATGTCCTTTATTATGTTGAGGTATGTTCCCTCTGTTCCTACTTTGCTGAGACCTTCTATCATAAATGAATGCTTTGTCTAATGCTTTTTCTGTACCTACGGATGTGATAATTGTATTTTTATCTTTCAATTTCTCAATGTAGTATAGGACATTAATTGATTTGCAGGTATCGTGCCAACCTCGCGTCCCAGGAATAAATTCAACTTGATCGTGGTGTATGATCTTTTAAATATATTACTAATATTTTGTTGAAGATTTTGCATCAATGTTCATAAGGAATATCAGCCTACAATTTTATTTTCTTGTGATGGCTTTGTCTGATTTTGGAATCAGGGTAATGGTATCCTCATAAAAAAGAACTATGGAGCCTTTCTCCTCTTGAATTTTTTGGAATAGTTTGAGAGGAATAGGTGTTAATTATTCTGTTAATGTTTGGTAAAATTCATCTAAGAAATCATCTGGTCCAGTACTATTTTTTTTCTGGGAGTTTTTTCAGTCAGTTCAGATTTTCTGTTTCTTGGGAGATTATATGTTTCTAGGAACGTATCTAGTTCTTCCAGATTGTCCAATTTGTTGGCACATAATTGCTTATAGTATTTTCTTATTACCCTTTGTATTTCTGTGGAGCATGTTGTTATTTCTCTTTTATTTCTAATTTTATTTCCTTGGGTCCTTTCTCTATTTTTTTCTTGATGAGTCTGGTTAAAATTTTATAAATTTTGTTTATATTTAGACTATTTCATTTATTTATGCTCTGATTGTTATTATATCTTTCCTTCTACTCACTTTGGATTTTATTTGCTGTTTTTTTTCTAGTTCTTTTAAGTGTAAGATTAGATTGTTTATTTGAGATTTTTCTTGTTTCTTGAGGTGGCACTGTATTGTTATGGTTTTTCCTCTTATGACTGCTTTTATTGTGTCTCATAGATTTTGAGTTGCGTTTTTATTTTCATTTGTCTCAAGGTATCTTTTGATTTCTTCCTTGATCTCATTGTTACCCTATTAATTGTTTAATACCATGTTATTTAACCTCCATATGCTTGTGTATTTTCTTTCTTTTTTTCTAGTAGTTGATTTCTAGTTTCATATCACTTCGATTGGAGAAAACACTTGATAGAGTTCAATCTTCTTAAATTTATTTAGGCTTTTTTAATGGCCTAACATGTGGTCTATTCTGGAAAATGTTCCACATGCTACACAACTCAGTCTTTCCCTTATATGTTTCTTGTATGTCCCAGGATGCTGACCAGGGCTAGTGTCTGCAAACAAATGAGTCTATGCCCAAGTCCTTTAAGTGGGACATCTGAATTTTCACGTCTTTCCATCTCACCCAGAAGGCCAGAATCACCACTGATTTTTATAGTCAAATTTTGTGAGAACTCCTCTTCCTGGAATTGGATCCCTGAGCTGGGGAGCCGCTGTGATGGGTAGGGCTCCTCACTCCTTCATGGAGATCTCTACAGTCATGCTCTCTCTCCCAGTGCTCAAACACCATGCACGGGTATGGGGCCAGTCCGTTTTGCTCTGCCCCTCTTACTGGTCTAAAAGTGGCTTTTTCTTTATATCTCAGACGTATATGATATGATCAGCTAGATTTCAGGTGCTTCTCCAAGTTGACTGTGTTATAATTTGGTTGTAATTTTAATGTGGTCATGGGAGGCGGCAAACCCTGCTTTTCCCTAGCCTGCCATTATTTGACCCCAATCTCTCTCCACCTATTCTTCACATTGTAATCAGACTGTTTTTGTTTGTTTGTTTGTTTTGAAGTATAAGTATTATCCCCTTACTTAAACCCTGCAATGGTAATTACATTACTTTTAGGAATGAGTTGCAGACTCATCACAGCTCACAGGCTCTATGATATCTGCAGATTTGGCTCTGAAATGACAAGTTGGTTTAATCCCAAGATTGTTTAATGGTTCCCACTGCCCTCAGGATATAGGTCAAATGTGCAGTCAGTAGGACCTTTTATTCCCTGGCTCCTGCCTGCTTTTCAGCTCATCCCTGAATTCTAACACATGTGCACTCTGCCCTCAAGTCATCCTGAGCCTCCTCCAGGTCCTGGAATGTGCCACAGTTACCTCTGTGCTAAGCCCATGCACCTGCTGCATTTTTCTTCCTTTCTTCATTAGCTCTTTACTGTTTATTTTTTGCAATTTTTCATGGTTTCTTCATCCAAGGGGCCTTCCCAGACTTTTAAGTCTAGGTTAGGTGCCCCTACTTTGTGCTCTCATAGCCCCTTTTGTTTCTCATAGATTTTACACTTTTGCGTTGTGATTGTCAACTAGGCTGACAGATTCTCTGTAGGTGTAAGTTGTAAGCTCTGTGTGGAAAGGACTATGTCTATTTTATTCATTGTCATATTCCCAGGGCCATCTACCAGTGTGTGGCACATGGTAGGTATTCAACCAATGTGTTGGGTGAATGAATGTATGAATGCAATAAAGTTTTTTCTATAATAATAAGAAAATTAGAAACAGCAGCTATTAAATATTATAATTCTTTCAAGCACTATTTAGTAAGGGTCTGTCATGTGCCAGGCAGTGGATTAAGGAACTGATTATGGAAAAGCTACTATGGAAACACATTTATAATGCAATCTGAGGTTAAATAAATAAACAAAAACCAGAGTACAAAACTGTATGTACCCTATGATTACAACTTTTAAAAATATGCAGGAGACAGCCTGGTGTTACACAGTGTTTTTAATGTTTTCTATTTTTAGTTAAAGCTTTTTTGTTGAAACGAAATCTTAGAAGCCCTATATATTTTTTTTCTTAAAAAATCACAGATTTTCTGCTTTATATAGAGGTGGGGGCCAGAGCCTGCCACACTTCTTTTCCACTTCTTTTCTCTCAGCCCCTGTACCAACTACCACCACTGCCAAGCCAGAAGGCAGCCACTGTGGCACATTCACAGAGGATTATTTGATAATCCCCAGTATAGATTCCTGGTTAAACATTGCATTTTAAAAACAAACACTTTTCTTTGATCCCTTCCAAAACACCACAAAAAAATGATGGCAAAGAAGCCAAAAAGGCCAAGTCCACAAGGACAGAGGGTATTAGTGAAGAGTCAGTGTCAACTTATTTTTGGAACATGGACAGGGGCTAGATGAGTGAGGATTAACTCAGCAGAGCTGTGAAAACCGAAATTTGAATATCTACAGATGGGGAACTGTTAAGAAAGAAGCCAGTTTATAGCATAACACTCCAGAAAAGCCCTGGAGTGGAGGCTCAGATTTTTCTGAAAGAGATGAAAGGATGTAAACGGGACATTTATGGAAAGTCTTCTGAAGGAGCAGTCAGATCCCCAGGTTCCTTCTGCTTTTCTCAGCACTCAAATTATTACTTTATTCTACTCCAGGAGAAGCCAGGTTTAAACTCTGGAGAAAGTGAACTAGAAGAGGCTCCAGACTCAGGGACACAGGCCAAGCAAGAGTGGCAGAGACGCGTTACTGCACAAGGAAAATTGACTGGTATAGGGTTGCACATGGGTCAATTGAGTCCATCCTTGGCATTTATATTCTGAAGATGAGAGAGAAAAGAAGAATTGAAAGCCATGTTTGCCCTCTACGCAGAGAAAACACATCTGAAATAGAAAAGAATGAAGTCAAACACAGATGAAAGACAGAGAGGGAGACAGAGATTGATTGATTGTGTGTGTGTGTGTGTGTGCGTGTGTGTGTGTGTGTGTGTGTGTGTGTGTGTGTTTATCTTGGATGTGTGAAGGTCCTTGCTCTAATCCATGAGGTAATTGGCTTTGAATAGATCCTTTGAATAGACTCTTCTTTCAATTCTGTAAACTATCCAGTATCCTTCTGTATTAATTTTCTAGGGTGGCCACAACAAAATACCACAGATTGGGTAGCTTAAACTTCGTGGTCTTGGTTTACAGATGGCCTCTTTTCCCTGAGTCTTCCATGTACTCCATCTGTGTTGTCTTTGTCCTAATCTCTTCTCCTTACATGGACACCAGTCAGATAGAATTAGAGCCACCCTAAATATTTCATTTTACCTTAATTACCTCTTTAAAGGCCCTATCACCAGATATAGTCACATTCTGAGGTACTGGCTGTTAGGACTTCAACATATGAAATTTAGGAGTACACAATTCAGCACATAACAACTAATATGGACACCAAATAAATATCTTTTGAAATAACTTAAGCTATTTTTAATTTATCTTCTGCCATTTGTACCCAAAGATCTCTGATTTATCATTTACTCAGCTTTTGTGTACTGCCTTGCGAACATTGTAGTCTTCTTTACTTGTTCAGATCTGCACTGCATTTTGCTTTTTCCTGTGTTTATGTTCCTTAAAATGAGAAGTAGATTATAGTTTGTACAGTTTATGGATCCAGATGATCAGATTAGCAGAGCTCTACTTATTAGTTGTCTGATCTTAGTGAAGTTCTCTATGCCTCAATTTTCTCATCTGTAAAATGAAGATGGTGAAATAGGAGATTGTTGTGAAGATTTAATATGTAAATGAATATAAAGTATTTAGAACAGAGATTGGAATATGGTGAGTGTCTTGTAAGTATGTACTATTATCCATTCATTCAGTAGTCTCTGCAGGAAATAACTGTATGTCATGAACATGAAGGGTGCTTAATAAATATTTCTTAATTCTAGCTTCACAAATGTATGTGCTATAATAAGTAATTCTTAAAGGTAGCATCAAATCTTTATTAATCAGTATATTATCCTCTAATGTCTTTTTTACTTTCTTTTTCATTGCTTAGTTAATGGCCATGATAAATAATTATAAATAGCTTACACCATCTGATACAATAAACAAGTGTGGAGCCATTTTCTTGTACTTTAGAAACTTTATAGTTCAGAATAGAGTCTGGGATAAAAGTCAAGGTTGCTGACTTCCAGTCATGGCTCCACTTCTTAATTGTGAGACCAGACAAAAGTCTCATGGTCTCTGGGCTCTGGATTCTTTATAGGTGAGGATGGATTATACACTCTTCATGGTCTCTCACTCTACACTTTTATATTACTCACCTTTGAAAGAACATCTTACATGAGCTTCTCAGATCCCTGAAAAGTTACATTCTCCCTCCTTTTCTACTTTGAATATAACCTTCGGTAATATAACCTTAACATATAGATGTATCCTGGGTATCAGTTATACAAATGAGAAGTAAACCATCAAAATTTGGCAAAGATCAGTATCAGTTATAGTATCTTTTACTAAGTTAAGCATTTTATTCTCTAATGCATAGCCATACCCACAAAGAAATCAGTAAGATGGTAAGAAAGAATAAAAAATGTTATTTTATTGAACTTTAAATCACTGGAAAGTCTTAATTTCTTCAGAATAGTGTTTTGAGTCCTGACTTTGTAGTCAATTGATTAGTCAGTCTGCATTGTAGAGTCTGGTATGGGCAGGAGGAAGGATTGTGAGGCACAAAGGAAGCAAAATACATGATGTCTGCTCTTAATGAGGCTTCCTTCTTATGCTGGGAACACTGGCACAAAACACTCTTTCTGAACACGTGCACACTCCAGCATGTGCAACGTAACACTGCAAAAATGTATTGACTGCCTACTCTGGTTCTGGGGACCGGTGCTGAAAAAGGAAAAATTCTAGTACTCATGGAGCTGATATTTTAGTTAAATATACATCTCTGAATTAAAAAAAAAAAAAGAAAAAAAAGTGAAGATAAAGTGAGGGCTAATTTCCCTCCAGAAGCCTCATGCTTGAGCAATAGGGGCCAATCTCTTCAGGCAGGGGAAACTCTCCCATTTCTGGCTCTGTGTCTCCCTGCTTTGGGGAGCTGTGGTACACCTTGTGCATCTGACACACAGAGTGGATCATTGTTTCACAGACCTTACTTTATACTTCAGCAATTACATGAACTGAAATGAATAATAATGAACAAAAAATCCCAGATCTGTCTTTTATTGAACATTGCATATGTAGTCATATCAATAAATTAGGTAATAAAATAAACTATTACAGGATAAAAAGAGGAAAAAGTAATAGATTAATACTTTTTTAATTACATTCATTTTTCAAATGAAAAGGAAAAAATTATATACCAATATATTAGTCTGTCACAGAATTGACTAATAATATAATAGGTTAATAGTAATTAGATAACAAAAAAAATAACATAAGAAACTCATTTTAATTTTTAAAGATATTATTCAAATAAAATAAAATTTTTCATGTATGAAACTTGCACTTATTAAGCAAAAACATTATATCTTATGGTTTGCACTGTTTCACTATTATAAATTTTAATCATAAATAAAAGCTCCAGGAGATCATATAGAATAAAAGATTTATACTGAAAGAGAATTGAAGTAGCACAAGTTCTGTTACAATCACTACTGCCATTATTTACTTCCAATTCAGTGTTTAAATGCGGAAACAGGAGTTGGACACATAAAGTGGACCCAAAGCAAGCATGAATGACTCTGAGCTATTATGAATTTACTCTCAAAGAAATGCATGTAGATAAGTCCATTTATGCCAAGGCTTTTCTGAACTGACTTCTATGTAGAATACAATGTTTATTAAAAGATAAGCAATAAAATGTGTTCATTTTATTTATTAAAAATTGAAGAGTAACTGTAAAAAAATGTTAAACTTATATTAGCAAAAGATTTGGGAACAGAAGAGTATTTTACATCGCATTCGATATTGTGTAAATTGCCAGGGTGTGACTATAGTAAAAGCAGACCAACTTTTAGTGTTTTTAAAAAATTTTTTAAATAATTTAATTTTTCAGTTAGAGTTGGCATATAATATTATGTTAGTTTCAGATGTACAGCATAGTTGTTAGACATTTATATAACTACAAAGTGAACACCAGAATAAATCTAGTACCCATTTGACAGCATACATAGTTATTACGATGTTATTATCTATATTCCTTATGCTATAATTTATATCCCCATGACTATTTTATAACTACTGAGTTATACTTTTTAAACCCTTTACTTTTTTCTCATGGCCCCCTTCTATCTAGGAACCATCAAAATGTTCTCTGTATCTATGAGTATGTTCCTGTTTTATTTGTTTATTTTATTCTTTAGATTCCACATGTAAGTGAAATCATATGGCGTTTGTCTTTTTCTCTCTGACTTACTCCACTCAGCACAATACCCTCTAGGTGCATACATATTGTTACAGATGGCAAAATTTCTTTTTTTTTTAATAGCTGAGTACTATCCCATTGTGCATATATATACCACCTCTTCTTTATCTATTTATCCACCAAAAGAAACTCAGGTTGCCTCCATATCTTGGCTATTGTAAATAATGCTGCAATGAAAAGAAGGTTGCACATGTCCCTTCAAAGTAGTGTTTTGGGTTTCTTCAGATAAATACCCAGAAGGGGGATTACTGGATTTTTCTTTGTTATACCCTTTGTTTTAAAGTCTATTTTGCTTTAAAGTGTAGTTTTGCTACCCTAGTTTGTTTGTCTGTTTGTTTGTTTCCATTTTTATGAAATATCTTTTTCTATACCTTCACACTCAGTCTCTGTGTGTCTTTTGATCTGAAGTGAGTCTCTTATAGGCAGCATATGCAAGTGTCTTGTTTTCTTATCCATTTAGCCACCCTATCTTTTGATTGGAGCATTTTATCCATTTATATTTAAAGTAGTTGTTGAATCTAGGGCCATGTCACCCTGAATATGCCCGATCTCATCTAATCTTGGAAGCTAAACAGGGTCGGGCTTGGTTAGTACTTGGAATGGAGACCACCTACAAATACCGAGTGCTGTAGGTGTTAAAAAATAAAAAGTAATTTGTTGATATATATGTAGTTATTGCAACTTAATTATTCATAATTTTATATTTTCTTCTTTTTTAAAAAAGCTTTCTGTAACATTTCTTATAATATTGGTTTGGTGGTGATGAACATCTTTAGCATTTCCTTGTCTGAGAAGCTCTTTATCTGTCCTGTTCTAAATAAGTTTTGCTAGGTAATCTTGGTTGTAGGTCCTTGCTTCTCATCGCTTTGAATACTTCATGCCAATCCCTTTTGGCCTGCAGCAAAGTTTGTGTTGAGAAATCAGCTGACATTCTTATGGGAGCTCTCTTGTAGGTAACTAATTGCTTTTCTCTTGATGCTTCTAATATTCTCTCTTTGTCTTTAACCTGTAGCATTTTAATGATGGCGTGTCTTGGTGTGGGCCTCTTTGGGTTCATCTTGTTTGGGACTCTGTGCTTCCTGGGATTGTATATCTATTTTCTTCACTGTTAGGGAAGTTTTCCATCATTATTTCTTGAAATAGGTTTTCAATTCCTTGCTTTCTCCTCATTCTGGTACCACCGTGATGCGAATATTGGTATACTTGATGTTGTCCCAGAGGGCCATTAAACTATTCTCATTCTTTTGTTGTAGTTGTTGCTGCTGTTCTTATTGGTGTTCTCTGCTACCTTATTACCAACATTGCTGATTTGACCTGCTTCATCCAGTCTACTATTGATTCTCTCTAATGTATTCTTCATTTCAATCATTGTAGTCTTCATTTCTGACTGGCATTTTTGTGTTTTCTACTTTCATTTTTATGTTTTCCATCTCTTTGTTAATGTTCTCACTAAGTTTATTTACTCTCCCTCTAAGTTCATTGAGCATCCTTACAACAAGTGTTTTGAACTCGGCATAAGGTAGATTGCTTGTCTCTATTTTGTTTAATTCTTTTTCTGGAGTTGCATTCTGCTTTTTCATGTGAGATGTGTTTCTTTGTCTCTCCATTTTGGCTGCCTCTATGTCTGGTTTTACGTATTCTATGGCTGCTATGTTTCCTTGTCTTAGTAGAGCAGCCTTATGTAATAAGTGTCCTGTAGGGCCCTGTGGCACATTCTCTCTGGTCCCCTGAGCAAGGAGCTCCAGGTGTAACCCTTGTATGAGTTGTGTGTGCCCTCCTGTTGTAGTTGAAACTTGGTTGCTGTTTGCATGTCAATAGGAGAAAACTGGCCAGTAGTTACAGTGGAGTTGGTTTTGTGCAGAGGCTGACCCTACGAAGCAGGATTCACTAGTAGGGCTCTGGTGCCTGCTGAGTCTTCTCTTTGGGTTTGTGGTCCTCAGATGCATCCCCAGTGGTGCTCCATTTTGGTCCAAAGCAGACCACTGGCCGTACCGACCCTGGGGCCTCCTGGGAGGGGCCCTACCACAGGCCAATTTCAGCTGTAGCCTTTGCCCTGCTTGGGCCACCTGGCATGAGTCATCAAGCAATCCACAGATGTTGCCCCACCCATGCTGGACTTAGAGGTGCCTCAAGAAGCCAAGCCACAAAACAAGGCTGGCTGCTGCTAGTGCTAGGTTTTGGGCTGCTGAACAAGAGGTACAGGACACACTGAAGCCAGATGCTGTTTGCTGGGTTTGTGAACCTTAGAGAGATTTTAAGAAAGTCTGCAGCATGATCCAAACCAAGCTGTTTGTATAGAAAAGCCATTGAAAGTGGCTTGGTTGGGCCAGCCTGTTGTCAGGGTCAGGGTCTCAGGGAATCAGCAGGGCAGGGTGACCAGTGTTAGCCAGGTTAATGGAGACAGATATGGCAGCTGCTTGGGTTTGCATGCCAGGAGGAGAGAGGGCTCAACAAAGAAACAATAAACCCTGCCAGCACTTTTGTCTGGGAGAAAGCTGCCCCTCCAGCCCTTGCCCTAAGCCAGACAATTCAGTTCCTCCCTTTATGTCCTGGTGCCTTTCAAACTGCTGTCCCCACACATGGGCCCCTTAAGAATGCCAGGGACTCCCACAGCCATTCATCTCACTCAGCCATACTCTCCACTGGTTTTCACAGCCAAAAGTTGTAGGGACTTATCTTCTCAACACTGGTTCCCTGGACCGGGGAACCCCATGTTGAGTTGGGACCTCTCACTCTTCTGGGGGACCTCTGCAGTGAAAATATCCCTCCTGACCCTGTCACACTTGTGGGACCAGCCCATTCTGTGTGCCTGCACCACCCCTCCGCCTGCCAGCCTTGAGGTAGCTTCTTCTGTATATCCTTAGTTGTATGACTTCTGTTGAGCTAGACTTCAGGTGATTCTCAATAAGGGCTGTTCTGTAGTTTAGTTATAATTCTGACATAATCTTGAGAGGAGGCAAATACAGCATTTACCTGCTCAGCTATTTTAACTGAAATCCAGTCTGTTTTAACATTAGTTTAAAATTACCTGGGACCACTGCTATCACTATTCTTGGGACATTCATCTCACAGGAAATGAGGAAAAATGATAGAGGATCTATAACTTAAAGCCAGCTGTATTTAATTTGTAAAACCCTTCTTTTCCCTTTCCAGGCCTATACAGGTACATAGCCCTATACAGGTACGTCATGAAGCATCAGCAGACTCTCTGGATCTTGCAGCTAGGTAAGGAACCTGCTGGAGGTTGCTTTTCATAGATTCTGAAATTCTAGCATAAGCTGTTTATCTATTAAGTGAGTGCAAAATAAGAGTTAAAGGATGTGTGTGCATGAGTGTTTGTGTATTTGCTCGTGTAAGCATGTGGGGTGAGGTTAGGGAGGCTGGTGAAGAGCACTAAGATTAAACATAAAATGAAGTTGTGCCCTCTCCTGGAAACAGTGGGAAGATTTGTTTTTAAAATCAATGTGAATTCGTTTTTCTTTCTTTCTTTTTTGAAAAAATTTATTTTCATTATGGCGACATTAGTTAATGAAATCTAGTAAGTTTCAGGTGCACAGTTCAACAGCAAGGCATATATATATTGTATTGTGTATTCATCACCCATAGTTAGATTTCCTTCTGTCATTACATATTTGGCCCCTTTTACCCCATCTACCTCCCCCCACACCCCTCCCCACTCTGGTAACCACTAGTCTTTTGCCCATGTCCATGAGTCTCTGTTTGTTTGTCCTATTTGTTTGTTCCTTTTAGGTTTATATTCCATATATAAGTGATATCATGTGATTTTCAACTTTTTCTGTCTGGCTCATTTCGCTTAGCATGATTATCTCAAGGTCTATCCAGGTTGTCACATATGGCAGTATTTCATCTCTTCTTACGGCTGAGTACTATTCCATTGTATATACATACCACAGCTTCTTTATCCAATCATCTATTGTGGGACACTCCAGTTGCTTCCATATCCTGGCCACTGTGAATAGTGCTGCTATGAACATTGGTGTGCAAATATCTTTTTAGATAGATGTTTTCAAGTCTTTGGGGTACATAGCTTTTCTTTTATAGAAGTTAAAAATACCTAAATAGGCAAAAGGTGCCTATTAGCTGTTTAATAAGCAGACAATTCAGTGATATTTCCCCCCCAGGTGAATTTGTGAAACAATAGATGAGTTTCAGACATACCTATAGTAGAGGAAAAGAAGCAGACCAAATCAATAACAAGCAACTATTTAGGAGTATAATGTGACAATACCTGGTACAATTGAAGATGGATATTCTCAGTGACCCAGCCATGCCACTTCTAGATATGTGCCCAAGGGAGGTCTCCTGTATGTGCACGAGAAGACATGTATGATGAGAGTGTTCTGAAAGACTGAGTTTATTAGGCTCAGCCATGTTAATCAACGCTACTAATGACTCCCTAGGAAGATCATCTTCTTTTGGGTGACAGAAAGGTGATTTGGATCATTGTTTTGAGAAGCTCATAGAACTCCATTGTTGCAGAAGCCATGCTGTTGTAACATTCTTCCTGCTTAGCCAGCTGGGCCCATTGCATAGCTGCTCCATGTCTCCCAGATTCCCTCAACTGCATAGGCCAATCATCACCCTACCTTGTATTCACATGGCTGGCCTCTTCTTTCCTACCCTGAGTCCTTCTTGTCACCACTGAGGCAAAAGACACAACAGGACTGTTGGGGGCATGCTGACTTGATAGGGCTCAGGGGACTAGGAAATATCCCTGGTTTTTGCCCGCTCACAGGGTGGCAGATGTTCCTGCTCTTCCTCGGGGCTGCCAAGAGAAGCCAGGAAGCAATGCCAGAAGTTCAGGAAGTTAACACCCAATGAAGCAAATTTTAACCACTGAGAGGCAGAGGATGGTAGAGAACTCATGGATAAATTCTTCTCCCTCTCCCTTAAGGACTCTTCTGAAAAACTGTTTCCATGTGGCCTATCTGGAAACTTCCCTCATGACCAAGCAACTAGTTGTGCTTTCTAGTGAAGCTGAGACCAGCCAGCTCATTAACAAACCACCTTGTTTGCTTCCCCTCTTTCCTGCCTCATTGCCCTGTCCTCCTTCTCTCTTGCTTCCTTGGGTTTGCATCCTTCCAGAAAGGCTATAGAATGTAAGATTTGCCTGAGGCTATAATTTCAAGGAACTTAGACTAAAACAAAGAATGTTTACTGCAGCAAAATTGTCATAACGTTCAGACATTGTTTTATAACTACAAAAACTAATTAAACCATTAGTACAAAGAAAAAGAAGGAAAAATAGAAAAAGAAAAATAGGAAATTTCAAAGTTGGAAACTAAATTAAAACAGACTCACAATGCAAAGAGTAGCCTATGACTAAGCCTTCACTTCTAATTTTTGCTACTGCTCACTGGCAAGCTGTCCTATAAACCTTACATTTTAAATGATTACAATATTGTGAAAAGCTTTTGGTTTCTTAAAACATGCTTAAATATATGGATGCTGCCAATAATTAATCTAGAAAAGAAAAAAAACAATATTCAGAAGAGGAGTCATTGTTTCAAGTACAATTTTAATACAGTTTTAATTTTTGTGAAACTGACCAGAAGTTCACCCAAGTTTCAGAATTTCACCCAAGAGTTCAAGGGTCAGGGGATCTGAAATTAAAAATCCAGATCTAATTTCATTTAAAAGTTACTACATGTCTTTAAGTTTCTGTTTGGTCTTCCTTTAGATAAAGATAACCTAAGGGTTGTCATGGTTTTTAAATAAGATAATTTAGTGTCTATTATATAGTGCTCAATAGATATTATCATCACCCATTATAGTCCCCATGAAGAAAATCAATTCTTTGTGAGCAAAATTGATGCTTAACAAAGGTACATTTGTGCTTGTTATCTCAAGAAAGATGAATTCCAGTTGAAACTTTTGCTGTGGAAGCAGCATATGATATTTTTCATCATTTTAAGTGTACATGTGCGATAGAATTCATTCATCCCATTTCATTGAGCATCTACCACAGGCAAAGCATTTTTATAGGCATGAGGATAGATGTAGGTCCAGGTAGACTAGGTCCCTGTTCTCACTGTTTATTTGCTGTTTCAGAAGTTCAGCACTTGGCCAGGGATAAGATGCTAATCCCATGACAGAATGAAAACCTGAGGTTTGTATTTTTGAAACACCAAGTGATCTTCTGAAAGAAACCAAGAAATGTCTGGTCTCTGGAGAGGTGCGGAGAAAGGGCAAAAGCAGATGCTGAAGGGTACAGGTGCTCAAAGTGGTCCTGTGGTCCAGGGAGACGGTATTGCCTGGTAAGCGTTGGGAGCATGGATTGTAAGCAAGACCACAGCAAGGATAGTGCTGAGTCAGAAACCTTGACCAATCACTTTTTACCTGACTATCCAGCCTTCCATGAGGAAGACTTAGATTGTGGGCCCCAGAGCCTGTCTTCCCAGGAGAGGGAATTGGCTTCTACACTTGTGGGAGCAAAGTTTGGTTGCCAGGGACTTACCTCTTACTTACCTGTCACAAGCCAGGTTACCAAAAGCTCAGCAAGGACTATCCACTCTATGAGAATTACCAATTCCATAAACTAATACCTTGTACCATATATATAGACTTAGTTAATGAGGAAAGGCCTTCATCAGACCAGCTTTTAAAATGAAAGCTCATCTTCTATTTGTTTACTGCGCTCCAGCTACACTTGTCTTTTTTTCTGTTCTTCAAATACGTCATATTTCTGATTCAAGGTCTTAGTACCTGCTCTTTCCTTTACCTTATGCCCAGATTATCAAATGATAGTCTTTGCACTGTTCAGACTTCAGGCTAAATGTCACCTCTTCAGAAAGGTCTTCCTTGACCACCCTATTTAATGTCGATCATCCCACTTGTATCCAGATGCTGTCTAATAAATTATTTCATTCTTTCCTTTTCCTTTTCTCCTTCTTTCCCTTCTGCTTTTTTTTTTTTATTTTCTTATGCCTTGGGTGAAAAATATTAAGTCAATCATATATCTCAGTTCATGATATCCTATTATTACCTTTCTTTCACGGATATTTCTCTCATTCATCCCCATTTTTCATTTCTGTTCCCTCCTTTTCCACATACGCATCCACTATAAGGCATTAAATATAAATTCAATATTATAAAATGTCAGATGTGGGTACGTTTTGAATTTTTATTAATAGTATAAACTTTGTTCTATTTCTTATATTTTGCATTCAATGGCAGGTTTTAAAGGTCTGTCTGTATTTGCTCTGTATTGCTCTCTGTACCTCTGTTTATTGCTTCCCACTGATTGCAGAATGCAGCCAACTGCCAGAGCCCATCTACAGCTTTACAGTGAGTGTACTCATCTTTTCCCTTTCATGGAATTGATGAAAATTCATCTGGATATGTATCCAGGGAAGGTATTGCTGGGTCGTGTCTATATACATACTAATAAATGTATTGCACATATTAAATCACTCAATGCTCACAATGATTCTATGAGGTAGGTGTTCTTTTTATCTGAATTTTACTGATAAAGAAACTGAGGCACAGAGTGGTTAATGACTTGCTCAAGATCTCTAGTGGCAGAGCTAGGCTTTTAAACTATAAGTGACACCTTCCAGGTGAGTGAGAAGAGCCCCCAGTGCCACAGCTTGGGCTTTTCTTCCCCTCACTGCATCTCCATTTGCTATATACAAATGTCCCTCAGGGAACCACTATGGCTATCCTGTCCTTTACAAGATTATCCCTCTTTGCTCATTAATCCCCTAGGCCCTCAGTCTATAGAAGGGAAAGACCAGGTGTCCCCATTGTTATCTGTTCCTTACCCTGACCCAGCTCTGGTACTGCCCTGATATTGTCCTGCCACCCTTGTCTAACAGATACTTTGCCTAAAGGTATCACCAGGCCAGACATTGATTTTCTGATAGGTATTGGGGAGAGGAAACCAACCCCCAACTCTGCCTCAATCATACTCTAAGAGTGACTTCTTTGACTTCGTCTATTATTTGCCTACAAGAGATCACAATCACCCCTTCTCTCTGTCCAGAGTTCCTTGTGATTCTTATCTAGATTTACATTAATATGAAGATTTATACTCTTCCATCTTGCTGTAAGGCAACATTGGAGTTGGATTTTGTGGGGAGGGCCTTATATTCCTTGTAACACTAATCACAACTTGTTTATTGTCTATTGCTCTCACTGCAAGACTAAATGCATGATGAGCAAGGACCTTGTCTGTCTTATTTATCTCTACATCTTCAGCCTCAGTTCAGTGCTCCATATATATTGGTTAAGAGTGATATAGGAAAAAGCCAGGTTTTCTACAGAAACTCAGTTGAAAAAATAGATTCATTGTGTTCCTTGTTTTCCTTTATATAAGGAAAACTTTATAAAACCTAAATAAACCTTCCTTTATATAAGGTTCAAGAATCAGGAAAATTTAAGTACAGCTTTTGTTAATGTAGTAAATGAGGTTGTAGGTAATGTTCTTTATTTGTGTCATATAGAAAGAGTCATGTTTGCAAAGAGATGGTTGCTCCATGAAGTAGAATATAGACTAAGCATATTTCATACTTTATACTTGGAGTTCTCAAAGTGTGGACTGAAGACCCTTTGGCATTCCCAAGACCCTTTCAGGAGGCTCATTGAGTTAAAATTATGAATAGACAAAAGATCTATTTAAAATGCAGGATGTACCAATAGATTTTAATATAACAAAGTACAAAATGTTCATCAATATGGTTTCAGCTTCCACATTGCAACTAACCTTTAGGAAATGACCACTTGTGAATTTTGGTGCAGTAGCACAAAAGAACATCTTCAATTATCTGAAAAGACTATTAAAGTACTCTTCCTCTTTCCAACTTCATATTTGTATGAGGTAAAATTTTCTTTATGTATTTCCACCAAAATAACACATTGCAACAAATTAGTCCTAAGCGAATTAGTGAATCCAGTTGTCTCCTATTGGGCCAGGCATTAAAGAGATTTGTAAAACTGTGAAACAGTGCTACCTTCTCCCTACATTTTTTGGTTCTAGAAAATATAGTTATTTTTCACAAAAAAATATGTCATTTATGTTAATGTGTAATGGGTTTATTATGGCTACTTTAAAATAGATTAATATTTCTAAATTTCTCAGTTATAATTTCTAATACAGTAAATATCAATAGATATAACCCACCAAAAAAGAGCTCTGGTTCTCCACAATTCATAAGAGGGTATTCTGAACTGAAAAAGTTTAAGAATTTCTGTTTTATTCCATTGCAGAGAGATGAACCACAAGTCTATGAACTAGCTGTAGAGAGTCTCATTTTTCAATACCTGAAGTCTTGATTTTTAGGAGCAACTTTTACATTTTAAATAAATCAAATTTATTGCCAGAAGAACTGATAAAAATAATTGTAAAATAAGCTGGTTGTTTTGATTAGATATTACTATGAAACAAACCTCCACCAAATCTCAGAGGCATATGACAAAATATTTATATAGGTCAAAAATATAGGGATTAAGTATTAATATTTTTGGAAGCTGAGACCTAGAACTGGCACATTTTTACTCTCTCTTACTGTTGGCCAGAACTAAAGTCGAAGGATCACCTTTAGGGAGAGGAAGTGCAAAGTTATATTGTATTCAGTAAAGTACTGACTCTCCCCAAATGTATATTTTAAACTAATTAGTAAAGGTGTTAAATATAAGTTCTGAAAGACCAGTAAAAGTAGTTAGACTTATTGAGTAGTTAATAGTGTAGCATTTTCAATAGAAAATTTATTCAGCTTCAACCCATTTTGAATAAGTGATGCTATTTATGTGGTATTACTCTCATCTTTTCTCCAGGATTACCTCAAACTGGCATACGTCATTCAAAGTAACCCCAATCTCTGGCCCAAGTGATGGGTACTAGCACTTCATGAAATTGCTATAGCCACAGGAACTGGACCTGGGAACCCAGTCGGCAGGAATCTCAGGACTTTTGTGGGACTCTGGGATACAGATGCTCTTTCTTATGAATGAACGAATGTGGTATGTGGATGTGAGGCCTGAACCTGTTTCTCCACACCTTGTCACATTTAGGGATATGCTGGGGGCAGCAGGGGACAGAAATGCCTTCCAGTGTTGCAACACCCATACCCAGAAAGTCACAGTCCTAGGTACCTTCACAGCTAAGGCATAGGCTTCTCTTTTCTGCTGGGCCAACAGATCTAATTGCATTGTCCTATGAATCCCAAGTTAACAACATGAAGAAGCTGAGGCAGTGGAGAATTCATTTGGTAATGGCAGTTGTGGTGACAGCAGCAACATCCTATGTCCCATGGCAACAGTTTTAGGAGTAGCACTTAGCATCCTGCATCCAGGGACAGAATATAGTGCTACCAGCTGCAGCACTGTTTACCAGACTGCTTCTGCAGCCTAATTTTGGCTGTGGTTCTTTCTACCTAGTCTTCGCATTACCCAGTACACTTTCAAAAAAATTGTTATTTCTTTTATCAGTCAGGATCAATTTTTACTACTTAAACTGAGAACACTCTGTAACCAAAACACCCCATTTTATTTAGATAATAAAATAAGCTGGACTTTCTGTTACTCGAAGCCAGATGCCCTCTAACTCATGAGGGAGTACTGGCAGTAGGTGCTATCAGAACTCTGAGAAATAACATTATTAGAGCAGGGCATATACATATAAGTGAACGTAGGCCAATGCATCTGCAGCAGGCAAAGAGTTTGTGGCAGGGAACAGTCATATGGCAATCATAGCACAGGAGGGACTGCAGGTCTGAATTTAGCTCTAGCCTGGCTCCTCCTGGAACTGATGTGGAGCATCATGCCCTAGCCACTGCCCTCTTTGTTGTGGGTAAAGCAGGTAGGAAGAATGATGGAGTTGTTTACCCTTTCCAATTACTGTTTACTCTCCTCACCCTAACGCAATCCTACTTTGATATTATTAGCTAAGGCTTTGCAAATCCATCATTGTTCTGGTCCAGCAAGCTTTATTGTCTTCAATCTAGACTTTCAAGGAACAGACCTAATTCTGAGATGCTTGAGAAAGTCTCTCCTAATTGGTCTCTATCCAGAGAAGCCCATTTATTGAGTATCCCCAGGGCATGAGGGTCAATCATTCAATGTTGAGGCCTGTCATATGGTCAATAAGTCATGTGGTTATAAAGCAAAGCCCCTCCCCACAAAGTAAGAGTATATTTAGAAATTATCTTGGATGTGAGGATGATCTGGCTATGACATCTGTCACCCCATCAATAGCAAGGATTGATTTGGCTGATCTGGCTGGCTAGACTCCCTCACCATTCTATGTGTGTCCCTCCTAATGTTGCATGCTTGGTTAAAAAGGACATCACTTGCCATAGGATCTTCTTTCATTAAGGGTATTCAAATAGCTACTCTCCCTTGCTAAAACCTGCAAACAAGCTCTTGGCTCATGAGTAAGAGAACAGAGGGTAGTCAAGTCTCCAAGATTCCAGACATATGCAAATGAGGTACTGCATGAGGCAATCTGCTTTAAAAAATTTTTTTTTAAATAAATTGTCTTGAATAAAGAAATACTGGCTTCATCACTATGCTTATTTTGTGTTTCCACTTGCACTTAGATTTTTGGCTTGGTTATTTCTTAACTATTTTGTTGGTTCTTTGATGATTCTGAGATATATATTTTTTAATTTAGCCAGAATGTTTAGTTATTTTCAGTGGGAGGGTAGTTCAAAATATCTTGGTAACTATGTTGTCAGAAATAGAAAACTTCCACTGAGTTTTTAATTTCATTTTATTTTTCATTTGTGTAAGTGGTAACTTTTAAGTATCTTTGACATTTTCAAATGGTTTTTTATTGCCTACCCATATTTTCAAACTTGTCATTTTGTATTTTACATCTACAATGTCCAACATCTGAGGTCTTTAGAGGCATGTGGGCATAAAGGCAAAGAGGCACAGAGGTGAGTGTGAAGAAAGAATGATGTGGGCCATGAAGAGAAGGAAGGTGGAGAATAGCAAAGGAAAAAAGGGGAAAAGTACGCAAAAATTCATGATTTTATTTAAAAATTTTTATAAATGTATATATGTAGAAAGAAAGCTTAACATAAAATGTATAAAATAATATCTCTCTTTCTACATATAGATTTCAAATAAAATAATTGAAAACCGAATCACAAAGTGAATTCCAAGAATAATGCCTTGTGGCCACATTCAAGGATGTGGATTCAATTTTAGGAAATATATCCAAATCATTAAATGTACTATATTAACTAATTAAAAGTAAACATTTGTATGTTATAATAAATATATATCCCTAAAAGAGGAATTGATAATATCAGAAACCATTCCTAATGTACAAAGCATTTTTAAGTTTGAAGAAAAAAAATCAGCAACCAATTAAAAATTAAGCAAAGGGTCTGAAGAAGTTAATTGCAGAAGATGAAAAGCAAGTGGCCAATATATTTATATGAAAAAATTAAATTGTCATTAAATTCGTGTTCAGGAAACACGTATTAGGGACCTTAAACCTTCATTTATCATATCTGCAGCAAGTATTCTCTTCTCATCTGATTCTGGCTTTCAAAATTTTAAAAGTTGACATAGAGATTTAAAATGTTTCTCATGTATGTAGATTTGTCATTCTTTTTATGAATTCTATACCATTTCACCCTTGATATTTGCGAGAGGTTACAATAACATAGGTTTATATATATGTAATAACATTATCCAGGATGTGAGGAAACCAACATTCTCATGGCACGTTGCTGATGGCAGTGCAAACAACAGATTTTGAATTATAATCAGGCAAATACTATTAAAACATTAATCATATTCATCTTTTGTATTTGAAATCCCAATCTGAGGAAACTAAACTGCAGAAATAAGTGGACTAGACAATAAAAGGATGTTTCTTGCAGCCCTTATAATATAAAACTCTGGGAAGTGGGGAAAGTAGAGGCAGCTGAACATCCATTAGTAATGAAATAGTATATTCTGTGGAGATTTACAAAATGAAGGTTTTTTTCCCCCCATTATTGACATTATGTTTACACTGATTACTTTATCTGGAGGGATGTGCATAATATACTGTTAAGTGAAGAAAGCAATATACGGGATGTAACAGGTAATGTGTTCTTTTTGCTGGTCCAGGATTTACTAACCTTTCTGATAAAACGGAACCTAAGTTATGTGGGGGGAGGAATGTTATAGACCAGAAGTTTTTTCTGTACCCCACCTTCCAATTCATATGTTGAAATTATAATGCCTGATGATATTATGAGGTGGGGCCTTTGATGGGTAATAGGGTGGAGCCCTCATAAATTAATAAATGGTGCACTTATAAAAAGAGAGAAGAGCTCTATCTTCCTCTCTGCCACATTCAAGGATAATTCAATTTTAGAAAATATATCAAAATTATTAAATATACTATATTAACAAATTAAAAGTAAATCATCTTGTTATAATAATATAACAATATAATTTTATGTTGCTACCTCCTCCCACTTCTCTCTCTCTCTCTCTTTTCCCACCTACCCCCAAATCTAGAAACCAGAGAATGTCTTCCCCCAACACCAGATATTTCAGTGCCTTGATATTGGACTTCCCAATCTGCAAAACTATGAGGAATAAGTGTTTGTTGTCTAAGCCAACCGGTTTGGGGTATTCTTGTCATGGCATCCCAAATGAAGATAGGAAGCTTATACATGTGTGCCCATGATACATGCCTAAATGATCACACTCAGAGCATTCTTTTGGCCATAGGGATTGACTCAGGGATGGGCATTTGATCCAATCAGAGGCAATAAGTGCAAAATCTCAGAACCTTTGTCGATCTGTTGAAAGAGAAGCACACTCTCTTTTTTCCTGGGCTTAGAACTATAAAGATGTAAGCCTAGAGCAGTGGTACCCATCTTGCTTGCACAAGGGGAGACTTACTCACGAATGGACCAATATAGAGAAAAGAAGAGCCAAGCCAAAACAAAACCAGGAGCTAATTTAAGACCCTAAATTCATCTATTCTTAAAGCCTTTCCAGTTTCATAAACCAGTAAGTACCCCTTTTTACCTGAACTACTTTGTGTTCCTGTTACAGGCAACCAAGAGTCCTGGTTAACATATATAATAATGTGAATGATTTGATCTGACTTTATTAGACAGAGACTTTGTAATTATGTGTTTGGATAAGTGCATACATATATATTTGTTTCATTTGGAGAATATACATTAAAATGTTAACATTGGTTTTCTCAGATGGTAAGATTGGAGGAGAGTTTAATAACTTTTTATTTATATATCTTGTAATGTTTAACTTACATATAATTGTTTTTATCTTTTGTAATTTTTAAAATCCTATAAATTTCTGTAAATGAGTGTCATATATATTGTGTTTTTCCAAATATGGTATTTTATACAGGGGTGGTGGGGGGGAATGATGCAAGTCGTCTTGGATAAGGAAAAAAGCTTAAATTTGGTACTAGAAACATTTTAAAATGAATAATCATATTAGCTGATAAAAAACTAGAAAAGCTTTTCTGAGTAAATTCTTGATTTCAGAACTAAAATATAATTGATTATTACTCTTTATATGTTTATCTCAAGTATAAATGATCAATGATCTTGAAAATGGCCTTCTTCATAGCTAACCTGATGTACATATAACAATCTAATATATTTATTAATAAGAAACAGAATTTCTCCCTAATGATTAAAATATACCCCTCCATGTTAAGAAAACAAAATAATAAACTATTTCATTCACTATTGACCGAGAAATTTAATGCTGAGTTAATAAAGTTCTTATAACCTTTTTGACACATATTTTAAACAATTATGACAATGTTTGAGACTTCCTTTCACACTGATATTTTCCATTACTTCATTGTAGGTATAACCAAGTATCTGATCATTCTAAAAGACCTGGTAATTTTATGAAGACACCATACATTGTTACAATACTTACATTTGCATTATTTAGTAAAATGTTTTGTTCCCTTCTGGAGGTTGGGGAAGGGAGATCAGTGGGAATATTAGTGACAGAGGGCAGGGGAAAAGGAGTGCTACCACCTTTTGCCTTTGAGTGGCATTTCATAGGTCTTAATCTCAGCAGATTTTAAACTCATAAAAGGTCATTTACCTTCTCTCACAGCTTTTAAGTCACTTGAGAGATGGGCTTAGTCAAAGATAAAGCTCCTGTGAATTGGTAACCTGGTTTCGAGAAAAGACTTGCATAGTAACTAAAGTGTTGAATAAACAGACACACCATTTATTTACAAAGACTCATAGCTATGATTATTATATGTACTGCTTCTTCATAGCACAATGTGGCTATCTTAAAGCTCCTTTTTCCAGGAAGAGGATCAATTTCAACATACTGAAAAGTTGGGAATTGTTTCCTTGAATTTGGATATATCAGATTGTTTCTGCAAATTCAGTAAACTATATTTAAAGGGAAAAGTGATCATGTCTATTAGCAATTTATAGGGAAAAAGTGGCATTTTAGCAGAATATAATTTCTAATGTACCATGTATTAATATTATCCATTAAATCAGAAAAATGAAAATTTTAATAAATGACAGTCAAATAAGTAAATAATGCCTTCTAAAAAGCACAATTATATGTAATAATTTTTCTCTTATAAAATTCATTCCCTCAAGAGAGCATAAGTGATTTTATTGAATTACAGTACCATCATCATTCTTGTAATATAAAATTTAGTAGCTAGCTTAGACATTAAATTTTAAACTCAGATTCACCATCAATCTTTAATTTAGATTTGATAAACTTCTAGAGTTCTTTCAACAGTGGAATGTTAATATGGTTCTCCCACATGGAGTGATTCACCTTCAGATATTTTTTTTATAAATCTATAAGCAAAAATATTACCTATTATAATGAAACTCAAGTATGACAAAAATATTTTTCCTCTCTGCATTAAAGTAAGGATTATTGTGCTTTGCCTAACAGCTTATATTTTTTTTTCTCAGCTTATTAACTCCAGCCAAGTCATTGATTTTCATGAATAGAATTGAAAATGCTGTTTTTTTTTTCATCTTTTTAGTTGAATTCTGAGTCTTTCAAAGATTAAGTGAAGTGACTCCAAACCTAAAATCTTATAATTATAGATTGTATGTTTAGGTTGGTGCGTGGTCATCTTTTTCCCTCTGCTTCTAAATTGGGAAGAGAGTTTTCTATATTCTAAATTAAGAAAGTCTTGGTTTGCTCATCTGTAGTAAAGCAAACAGATTTAAAGAGGCCATTTATTTCATTACCATTTGTTATGTTTAATCTGAGATTATGCCTAGGTTTACAAAAGAAATCTAGATTTAGAGTGGGCAGGATTCTTTAAGACAGCATTACTTGATGATAGTTTCTTCCTATAGCATCTTCTGAGTGGTTTGTGATTAGGGGGAAAATGTAAATACTTTAAGCTTTGACAAATTTGAGGACACAGTTTTGAAGAGTATAGAAATATCTGCAAATAGATCAAATAATTTACTAAAGAACTTCTAAGTGGCAGCATATGTTCTTGAACCAATTTTTAAAGAAGCTGGTAATAATTCCTCTAATGATATAGTGAATGTGTTTTTACCCTGACCATTACCTACAGGAAGACCATGTGACTTATTACTATAATGGCCTGTATAAACCCCTGGGGAGGGAAAACTTAGAACAACAACCTCATTTATAATTCAACTGTGGTGAAAAAGAAACCATAGAGTCACACCTGGAATAAGGGGCTAGGAGGGCTGCTTCCCTGTCTGAGGCAACCTATAGTCAGCAAAGCGTCACATCAGCATATGAGACAATTTGGGGGTGTTAAATGTGTAAATTCTCAAAGAGAGATAAAGAGGACATTTCCTAGGTTAAGAATTTGACAGTTTGTTTTAAGAAGGACTATGATGGATAATGTGACCTTCTACCTTAGAGACAGTATTACTAAGTAATGAAGTGTATTAGTTTAGTTTTATTTTTATAACTCTGATAAAGAAATGTCATGTTGGCTATCAAAAGTGGGAAAACATATTTATGATGCTGTGTTTTTCCACCTGTTGCTTTCTCTACTAGGAAATCCTGCCTAGAACAGGATGAATTGGAAGAGTAAAGACACAAGGCCAGGCAGACAGACAGACCTGCGTTCATATTTCAACTCTACAATTTCTGGCTAGATGACAGGAAGAATGAAACTTGCCCTCTCCGTTTTCTCAAATGTTAAGTGGAATCAGTGATAATGATACTGAGGGGATATGGAGGTAATGAAATAATATATGTGAAGTATCTAACACAGGGTAGATGCTTTAAAATGGCGCTTTTCATCTTCTTTCCCTATATCTGCCCAAATCACTCATCCTAAAGATTGACTCAAAAATTCTCTTCCTTTCCAGGTCTCAAGACCCTTCTCATATCATGAAAATGGAAAAACTGAACTAGGATTGACTATGCTTTCTCTAAAAGACACAGAATAAATTGTCTTCAAATAGCCAAGATTCTATCAGAAGCTGGACTAGCAGACCATTTAGATCTTCAAATTGCCAGGCCCCTGTGTCAGTTAAGGAAGACCTCTTGTTTTCTTTTCTTTTGTTCAATTTAATCAATAGTTCTGTAAAGCCAACTGACTAAAAAAAAAAAAAAAAAAAAAAAAAAAAAGCTTCTGCTTTCGTCATTGACCTCCCAACCCTTTCCACCTGCTGTTTGCCTGAGAAATATGCTACATCTATGGAACTGACCAGTCAGCATTCACACCAACTCATGTTACTATGATGGCTGTCCTTTGATAGATTTCCCTTCTCAATCTCAGAACTTCAGACTGATCTTCACAGCTCTGCATAAGTTTCTGTCACACTTCTATGAAAAAAGACAGCTAAATCAATACTTTCTATAGGCTTTGCTGCTGGAATTCAATGATCTATTACAGTTCTTGCCCAATTCACCTAATCATTATTGTTTAAATGTTTTTAGCTTTGTTTAAAGTGTTAAGTTCGTTGATTTAGTAACCAACCTCAGAGCTAAACTTTGAATTATAATTTTAGTAACATTTTACTCTACTTTTCCACAACCCAAAGCATATATTATTTAATGTTTAATGATAATATAATTGCCTCTTTTTTTTGCGACTATCCAATATTTTTCCTATATTTTCTATCAGGAAAAATTTTTACTGATAATCATTCTATCCTGAATCATCACTTTGGTGTTACTACTCATTTCTAACCTATAGACCATGTATAGCTTGCTGTAAATAATATTGAATGAGATGCTATGGCTTTATAAAGTCTTTGATATTCACATCTGATTTAATCACCTATAGATTTTCATAAAATAAAAGTTTCACTTCTAAAACTGAGTGTTTATATTGTTTACATCAATTATTTATCATGCTTTTTACATTAAATAAAGTAACTCATATCTATTTCTTGTTATGCTTGTGATGTTATAATTTGATGGCAGGTCAGAGTTGGGGGACTTTTTCTGTAAAGGGTCAAATAGTAAATATTTTAAGCTTTGCAGGCCATACAGTCTCTGATACAACTACTCACTTAACTCTGCCATTGTAGTGGTAACAGACCATTTATAAATGTATGAACATTACCAAGAGATACTGAAATTTTAATTTTACATACTTTTAATATGTTATAAAGTATTATTCTCATTTCTGCTTTTTCAACCATTAAAAAATGTGAGAGAGGAAAAGAATGGCATAAATTATAGAGCATCTGTTCATCCCTCTGGAGACCAAATCAAAGTTATGATGAAAACAAGGAGCAAGCAGCAAGAAAATTCACCTGGGATCTAGATAAACAAGCCATACAACTAGGGAGAAATCCAAAAAATCACCCTGTAACAGCAGAAGGTAGGACAGGGCAAGGACATGGCACTGCCCGATCTCCAGCGGCTGAGTGAGATACAGGCTGCCCCAATGGCAGCGGCAGAAGCCTCTTAAAGGGGCCATGTCTACGAACAGATTTTCTTGGTGACAGACCTGCTTACTCTGCTGATTCACCTGTGTGCAGGTGCACCAGGGAGACATTGTCAGAGTGAAGGCTGAGGCGTGGTTCTCTCTGTATAGAAGTGCTGGCAATATCCATTGTTCCTCTCCCAGTGTGCCAGGCACAGCGCTCCATAGCTGTGATGTCATCAAACTGGATAACAAAAAGAGCTCCACCCAGAGGATTCCCCACTTCCCCTGCTCCGGGCTCACCCAAGCCACATCCAGGTGTATCCTCAGTGAGTCAGATGCTCCTTCCTGAGCAGCGCCTAGACTCACACTGGAGGCAACTGGCCCTGGTTTCTAGTGTAGCCTTTTGAGGCAACTATAAGCACAGCATCTGTGGATTGCTTGCTGAATCTTAACGAGTGACTCCGGAGGGGTAAAAGCTTGAGCTAAATTTGGCTCACAGCTGAACCCCGCTCAGGACTGTGCCACTGGACACTTACTTCACAAATCCACACTACTAAGACTAGGAGACTTAGAAGCTTTGCTTAGTGCATTGAAACAGACACAGAAAGGCAGCCAAAATAGGAAGACCAAGAAGCAGAAACCATGTGAGAGAACAGAGCAGAGATCCAGATATAATGGAGTCAAGTAATCTAACAGATGCAGAATTCAAAACACTGGTTATAAAGATGCTCAATGAACTTTGGGGATGTATAGATAAATTCAGTAAGAACTTCAACAAAGAGATAAAAAATATAAAAATGGAAATGGAAATTATAAAAGGGAACCAGTCTGAAATGAAGAATACATTATCTGAGATGAGAAGTATATTAAAAGGAATAAACGAAGTGAATAATGCCTTATCTACAGGACAGGAAAGCCAAAGACACTCCAGCAGAATGGCAAGAGATAAGATGCCAAAACTATAAAAATAATTTAAGGAGCATATGGGACACTATTAAGGGTCCAAATATTTGTCTGATCGGCATATCTGGACAAAATCAAGATGTTGAACAGCTGTTTGAAGAGATAATGATGGAAAACTTCCTTATCTTGGTGAAGAAAATGGACATAAAGCCCCAGGAACCTCAGAGAATTCCAAAAATCTGGGATCCAAAGAGGCCCACACTAGGACATATAATTAAAATGCCAAAGGTTAAATACAAAGAAAGAATATTAAAAGCAGCAAGACAAAAGCAGATAATTACCCACAAGAGGACACCCACAAGACTGTGAGCTGATTTCTCAAAAGAAACTATGCTGGACAGAAGGGCTTGGTACAAAATATTTGATGTGATATAGACCCAGGATCTACAACCAAAGATACTTTATCTAGCAAAGCTATCATTTAGAGTCACAGGACAGACAAAGAGCCTTCCAGACAAAAATAAGCTAAAGGAATTTATCACTACCAAGGCAGTAGTATGAGAAATATTGGAGGGATTTCTTTAAAAAGAAAAAATACAAAGACTCACGTCATATTAAAAGACACACCTAGACTGAAAGGAAGGAAGGGGATGGAAAAAGATATTGCTTTGATGGACCTAGAAGGTATTAAAGTCAAACAGAGAAAGATAAACACTACAGAATTTCACTCATATGCAGAATTTAAGGAATAAAAAGAATAAACTAATCAAAAAACAGACTCACAAATATAGTGGACAATTTGGTGATGAACAGAGGGGAGGGGTGTTGGAGGCCTGGGAGAATGGAGTGAAGGCTTAAAGAAGTACAAATTAGTAGCCAACGGATGGTCATGGGGATGGGGAGCACAGCATAGGGAATGCAGTTAGTATTAATACGTTGGCAAGGTGGAGGGTCAGGGGAGGGAGAGAGCAATTGGGGTAATCGTTTTACAAACTATGCAGGTGTAAAATAATGTACTGTATACTTGAAACTAATTTAAACAAACAAACAAACAAACAAAAGTAATAAAAAACATTCTTAGCTGTGGGTTGCACAAAACTAGGCAGAGAGCTGGAATTGCTCTGTGGCTATAGTTTTCTGACTACAGTATAGTTTACATCCCAGAGAAGATCCAGACTCTGTGGGGAGAGAACATTTTACGACTTGGGGTGGGAGACGGGTTGCTTCTTTATGAAAAACAATACAAAATTACAAATAAAAAATTGCATGCTGGGCTTTGGGAGGGACTCAGGCATATATGAGGCCCTGAAAATAGAGCCTTTTCGGTGTCCTGATGAACATGCTTCTGGTGATACTTGAACAACTCTTTCCCAGGCCTGGCTAATTATTGGAGACACTAGGAGGGCTTTTCTAATGACACATTCCAGAATCTCCACAGATTGCCTGAATTCAAGCCTCAGGTTTGAGCCTAGAAATGAACTGTTTTGTGAAGTTCCCTAGGTAATTCTACTATGCAGCCAGGTTTAGAAATCACCATTTTACTAACCATTTTATAATAGCTAATGAGCCCTTTATAAATGGCATCACAAAACATTTATTGCTTTAATTGTGTAGACTGCCCAGAAATAAGTTTTAACTATTGTTATTGCCCCATAGCCCAAATGTTTAGTTTTATCAAGAAAGCTCTATTTTGAAATTGTCTCAAAGGAGCATATATATGTACATACTTTTATGCTAGGCCATTTGCTCTCCTTTCAGTGAAGGTTAACTTATCCACAGTTAACTGGCTTTTCACCATTTGGACTCAGGTTAATATTTTTATATGTTAATCTTTATTTTTTAAACTCAAATCTTTGAGCTGGCATACATTCCAGGTGATCCATAAAGTAAATAAATGACTGTTGAATAATATCTGATACCTCTGTTATCACAGTTGAGTAAGTCTATAAACCTATAAATAAAGGTAATGTTAGTGTTGGGGCAATCTGAACCCTGGTAGTGCTCTGGTAACACTGGAGATTCTCTGTTCTTCTTGCTGATGCAGAGGTAATTTCAGGACAGCAAGATTTAGAAGAAGTAAGATTTATTAAAAGTATATTTTAGAAGGAGCCGAGCCATGCTAAGGAAGGCTGTAGTTCTATGTGATTTGGCCAGTGAAAAGATAAAAGACTATGCTCCAAGGGAAGAACAAGTTTCAGGAAAGAGAGCTGTAACCGAGCAGAAGTGAAAAAATCTGCCTATATTTAGGCCATAATGGGAGGTCCTTGATGATCCATAGGTGAGTCACCTTAACTGACAGTTGCCTGCTATATAACACTTTGCCTACTGCTCATATGCTTACCCAGAATTCAGTTTCTTATAATTAGATTCATGAACTTCTTGGCATAGGCATGATATTATAATGATGGTATAATGAAGCTGAGGTTATGGGAAAGTTAGGGTAGTACTTTCTGTGCAAATGTCTGCAGCAGGACTAAACCAGCTATAGGTTTATGGCCCTCCAGTCCTTTGTCTCTCAGGATGCAGGAGTGATTCTTTTACTACAAACGGGGTGTTCTTTGGGCAGTCTCTGGGTTGTCTCTGAGATAGGCCTTTGTTCCTTTGTTCCTCCGTTGCTCATGTCTAACTACCTAACAGTAGCTGAGTCACTTGTTATTACCTCACTAATGGCCAAATTTATAGAAGCCTATTTTCATAGCCCTATGAATATTGTTTGTACTTTAAATTCTTCAAATATAATATTACTATTTCTATAATGTAGAGAGAGCTTCTTAGTCGAACTTGGATAATTCTGTCCATAGAGTAGGTAGATCTACCACATCCAGTCATTTACTCATTTGCTAATTCGTATTTTCAACAATTATTAAATAAGTGCCTACAATAGGCTGGGCAATGTGCTAGGTGCTGGGGATCCAACTCTGCAGTCTTAGAGTTTAGTTTATCCTGGGGAGAGAGAAATAATAAGCAAGGTAATTTCACATGGTGATGGATGATGTGTCGGAAATAAAAGAGGGTGAAGCCATGGTGAATGTGTATGTGGGGAGGGAAGACAGAGGTAGCTACTTCGATAGATAGTGGTGGTGGTGACATTTGAGGTGGCAAAAAGGAATTTGAGCTGTGCTGCACAGAACATGGGAGATTGAAGGTCTTGAAATATGGCTACTGCCACATGTTTAAATGATAATATTTTGGATGTAGAGGGCTAAATTAATTTCATCTGATATTTTTACCTTTTTAATGTGGCTACTGGAAAATTATATATGTGGTTTGCATTATAGTTCTATTTGACAGCACTGGTATAGAAAGTTAATTCAATTCCAGTTATTTCCCCTCTAGAGTACACACATGCCCCCAGGATCCCCGCAGATCGGGTGTGTTGTGAGAGATGAGTTTGAGCTAAAGTGTACGTGTGCCAGGCGCTGAGTGAAATGCCTGCACATTCACCGAATCCTCACACTACTCCGAAGTGGAAAATATCCCCGACCCATTTTACAGATAAGGAAAGGGAGGTCTAAAGGGGTCAAGTAACTTCCTAAGACGACAAGACTGCAAAATGATGGCGCGAGAAGTCAGACCCCGTCCCGGTGGTGAGGATGCGAGGGCGAGGAGCCACAGTACGAGGAAGGAGGAGTCAGGAGTCAGAGCGGTGGGGTGGGGTCGCGACGTGCCGCTCTCCCTCCCGGCCGGGCCGGGAACCTGGAGGACTGGTGCCGGCCACTCAGCCACCTGCCACTCCACCCAGGACCCGAGCTGCGGGCCAGGACGGCCTTCCCGCTGCTCCAGCAGGCCACGGCCGAGATCGCTGACCTTGCTGAGCCCCAGGATCTTCCCTGCCTGCGCCCTGATCGGACCCCCGCACGAACGTCCGCTGGCCTCCAGCCCTGCCTCGTGGCACTGCTGCCCACTCCACCCAGCTCCGTCTCCTGGGACCCCTTTCACGCCCTCATCTGGAAGACACGCCGCGTCCCTCTGGCTGCTAGAGATCTACTCCTGGGCAAGAATTCCTGTGGAAATCAAGCGAGCGACCCCCCCACCCCACACACACACTTCCCCCTCCACTCTCCCTGGGGTCTGAAAGAGGTCTTTCTGGGCACCTTTACTCCTAGGGTTCATCTCGCCGCCTCGCAGTGACCAGGTTGTCTGAGTCCGAGGTGCACGCGCGTGCCTGTGCGTTATGGGTGTGTGTGTGTGTCCACAGCTCTTTAGGTACCACTCTGGAGTGGCAGGATCCCCACTATTACATCCTCAACTTTGGGGGCCAGGATTTTCTTCCTTGTAAGGAACTTCAGGCTGCACAGCTATTCGGCTCCATGGCTACAGGGTGGACAACAAGAGCAAAACACGAAGCACAAAAGCCAAGCTGGTCACTCAGATGCTGGTACACCTGGGCAACTATTCCAGATGCAGCCTCCAGTTTTTCTGGAGGCCACTTGTTTCCTCTTTGGGATTTCTCAGATGGAATTGTGACTAGTCATCAGCGATTATGGGGGGAGCCAAGCAACAGGGCGGTTTGACATATCTTTTCAGAACTATTTATGGGACTGAACAGCAAGGATGGGTAGAAAGGGTTTGTTTTTAAAGGTACCCTGGTTTTCATATGACAAGCCCTGTTTTGTGATACTCAAGAAGAAAGGGAGCACCTTATCTTCACCAGACTTGAGTCTGACTCACAGGACAGCTGTGACTCATCCTTCCAGAACAGATCCCTCTGGCACAATCCAGCAAACAATGATCTTGAGGCTAAAATGATTCCCTAAAAAAGGGTGAGTGGACAGTGTAAAACTGCCACCTGGTGCTAATGCCCTCAACCTTTCCTTTTTAACTCTTTAAATTCATTTTAGACAAATTCCACCTGTATAATAAAATTAAAGGGGGGCACTATGATTTATACCACCTGTCCTGGATCCCCTTATATGATTCTGTGATAAATCAGCACCAGAAATTAAAATTAGAGGCTTCTGACAGGATTTCACATCTATCATCTTTTATATTTGACCATTGCTCTAGGAGCTAAAAGTGACAAAAAGAAAACACCCCCCAAAAAATTTAATGCAAGTGAAAATGAAAATATCAAACCAAAACAACAGAAGACTTGCATCTTTTTCTTGCCTTAGATGCAATGTATGATCATTACCTTGCAGTTAGTGTATTATATGTATATATCTATAGAAATGTTTATTTCCTTAAACTTATTTTTCTGTACTTTATGACATCTCTCTGTAACTAAAATAAGAATATGAAAAAACTCTAAATTATATTTATAGATTGTCATCAAAACAGATTTATAGTGGGTTAGGATGAACTAATACAGTGAAACATTGAGTGAAATGCTGAAGTAAAAACCCACTCAAGTCATCTTGAATTAATAATGTAGCTCTCAGAGAATTGCATTTTGTACAGATAAATGTTCACATGCCTTCTGCTTACTTTTCAATTTTTCACATATATTTTTATAGTTATGTAGGTTCAAGGCAGGAAGGATGGAAGTTATATAAGCAGGCAGGATGTGGGACATCTCTTAATAATCCTATGGTTTTAGAAAGTACCTGTAAATTGCAAAAATAATTTGATTTTTAAAATTTCCACATTCTTTTAATAATTTCTTCAGGTCTTGAGGAAAAAATTTTGGAGGTCAGGCACTGGTCTCAGAAAGAGAGGAGAGAAATTATTTATAAATGATTAAGAAGTCGTGTCATATCTATATGTAGAATTCCCTTTCAAGTGCACATTTTGAGTGAGTGTTCTATCAGACAGTAAACTGTGTTCCTTTCTCTCTATTTTCTATGGTTTTACCATTATGCATATGCTACACATTTTATAGTTGTCCCACAGTACTTTTTTTTTCTTTTCAGTTTTAAAGGTTTCTATTGACCTATCCTCAAGCTCACTGATTCTTACCTTAACTGTGTCTAGTCTACTAGTGAACCCATCAAAGACATTCTTTACTTGTCACCATGTTTTTGACTTCTAGCATTCATTTTTGATTCATTCTTAGAATTTCCATTTCTTTACTCACAATAAACCATTTGTTCTTGCAGGTTGTCTGTTTTTGTTTTTGTTTTTGTTTTTCCATAGGAACCCTTAGCATGTTTTAAGTTCCTAGTCTGATAATCTAACATCCTGCTTTATCTGAGTCTGCTTCTGATGCTTGCTCTGTCTTTTCAAACTATGTTTTATGCCTTTTAGTTTAGTAGTCTTGAATTTTTTATTGAAAATCAGGAATAATTTTCAATAAAAGCAACCCAGTACTGGTTCCTGCAGAGGTTTCTTCAGCTGGGTTCCTAATGTGGTAAATTGTAATTCTCTGTATCCTGTCTGTCACTCCAATTTTAAGGACAGTGGTTTGCTTCTCACTTCTCTGATGGATCTGAGAAGTCATTCATTTTTCAGTTTATTCAACTTTTTAATTGTTAAGATGGAATGGCAATGCTCCTTACATGCCAGATCAGCAATTAGAAGTCCTCAGTCTATGTTCATTAGTTGCATAAAATGGAAACCTTCCAGCTAACTTAAAGGGGAATAATAATAATAATAATAATAATAATAATAATAATAAAGCAATTTATTGAAGACTGTGAGTTAGTTCCCAGATTGCATGAGGACATATTGCAAGTAAGTCATGAAAAGTTCAGAATCCAGAGAAGCTCTGCTCTTTCAGGCCTACCTTGGGTCACATGCCCACCCCCAGCCAGGGAAAGCAGTCCCACCAAAGTTCTGTGGCCTGGGCCTTTCTAAAAGAAAATTTAGAGTACTCCTAGAAGAAGCAGGGGGATACATTCCAGGGATAAGTACTTTTGTCCAGGAAAAGAGGAAATCAAGCAGCTGCTGAAGTTCTGGCCCACTTTTGATTTCTTCTCAATGAGATAGAAGACCACAATTAAACTTTTCATTCAAAGATTCATACAATTCCTATCCAATGTTATAATCTGTATATACTTTATATTTAATGGATTTTGGTTATTAGGAGCTGAATCTCTATAAAAAAATTCTATAAACTATGCTTATATATGGGAATGCCACTTATTATTTCACGCGACACATATTCCAAGTTTTTATGTTGCATCTCTCTTCTATTTTAAGTTGACATGAAGGAAAAATATTTTGTAGGTAACTCTCTTCCTAATGTGTATGTGTGGTTTTCTTTTTTGTTGTTGCTGTTTTGCTTTGGAATAGATCCAAACTCTGAAGAAGCTGCCTGATTCAGAATCTGCTTTGTCTTCAAAGGGAAATTGAAGATAAAAAATCAGAAGCCCAGCAAACTATTTGCCAGTGATTGGTCGGAGACTAAAGAGCTACAGCTTCTTATTTCTAGCACTCTTGAACACCATCTTTTTCTGCTTACCTGTTGTATCAATTGAAGTTCAATTGCAGACAACAGAATCCACTTGAACTAGTTGGGGATGAAGGAGATTTGGCTTCCAAATCCACTGGAGGGAATGGGAGAATAGGCTCAAAGTTGAGCTTCCCAGAACAAGAATTACAATGTCTCTGCTGTGATCCAGGGAGTTGACAGGAAGAGGTAGAATCAAGCTACTGACTAAGTACTTAAAAGTACTTTAAGTATGCTAATGTAGATAGTCTGTGCTCACACTTTGAGAAAATGACTTTGGGTATGAACCATCAAAGAGGAGTAAGCAAAGGAAATTCTAAGAAAGTAGGCTGAGAGGTAGGAGGAAACCGAGGGAGCATCAGGGGTCAAGAGCCAAGGAAAGAGTTTCATGAGAAAGGAATGGAAAAGGATCTTAGAAATGTCCATTGGTTAAAAAGGAGATTTTTGGAAATCTTGTAAGCACCATTCCAGTGAAATTAATGAAGCCAGAATGCAGTGAGTGAAAAAAAAAATGAGTAAGAGATATAAAAACAAAGACAGTGAACAACACTCTTGCAAAAAGCCTGACTGTGAAGGAGACGAGAGGGGGGTGTTGTTAGAGCATGGCATAGTGGGTAGAGGGTGACTTTCTCTTTTTAGAAGATAGGAGAGACTAATAGTACATTTTTAAATGTTCATAGGAAGAATCCTATTGAATAAAAGTAGTTGAACATACAGGAGAATAATGAGCAATAGATAGAGTGTGATTTATGAGAGATGGGAAGTGATAGAATCAGAGAATTGAGGAGGAAGTAGGAGTGAGAGTGTCAGAGGTATGAAATACCTGCAATGAAGAACAGGAGAGAGAGAAAGCAGTTCGGGCAACACAGAAGGGTCAATGGGCAGTACTGAGTCCTACAGAAATCTGTACTTTAAAAAAATGATGTATTTCAAATATCTAATATGCAGGTCCTAAAATGTAGGACTAGCTAAGTAAAGTTGGAATAGGGGCTGTGCAAATCCTCTTATTTATGGCTAGAAGGTTAGCAAACTTTATGGATCAGTTAAGAAGCTTCTAGTTACAAGGAATACATACAACTTAAACTGGATTGTAAAATGAGGCATACAAATAGAGTCCTAAACACTATACTTATAAATAATTTATTATTTCATACATTTATTTTTCAGCAAAAAAAAATGAAGTTATAACAAATTTTATATTCAAGACCATAGAGAACAAATCATAGCAATCTACACAACAGAAACGAATCACAATTTTGTTCAGCAACATGCATAAAGCTGAGCAGAGTGATATTTCTATGGATTATTTTGCTTAATTTACAAGATAATGTGGAATTATGAATAAATAATGTTTTCTGCCAGAATACATTGATGCTCTGAAACCACCTTTTAGTCCCCATATGGAGGTTCACACATCCTGAGAAAACCCTTCTAGCTAGCTAAATTCAGCTATTTCAGATGTAGGTGATGACTAGAGTCAGGGTAGCCTAAAAATTAATTTAGCAAGCAGTAGGAAAATATGATTGTTTCTTCCTTCATGCCCATATTAACCTTTACTCCCTTCTCTCTCCATTATTACCATTAAGTGAAATAAACAATCCTGATACAAGGAGGTTACTATTTGGTCACTGTTAAATCCTCCCTCTGCCTCTGACCTGAGGGGAAAAACGAGTATGGTGCTTTAACAAATGCCCTTTACTGCTAAAGGGAATGTGCTGGTAGTACATTCTTATAAATCTGAGTACAGTAACCATATTTACTTAGCTTAGAAATGGATAAACCTCATAAGGCAAATGGTTTGAGAAGGCCTAAATACACATGGAATCTGTTTAGAAACCTTCTATCTCCAAGCCTGAGTTTGTAGAAACTGAAGGCTTCAAGGGTAGTGGCAATGGTCTGGGAGAAGGATGAAATAAAGAGAGTTCAGAGCTAGAACATGTATTACGCAGATAAAAGAAGAGCCACAGAATTTTCCCCCAGCTCCAAAATATAACCTTGTCCTGGTCTGTGTAGTGATGATGTGGGGCTTTAATCTTCTTTTCACTCCAAAGAAACAATGAGCAATATCCAGGGCTGTGCATTTTTTGGCCATATTATTCATGGTGGTTATATACTCATCAAAATGAACTGTATCGCATCCTGTCATTGCCTTGACATTCAGTTGCTTAGTCAGAATCATTTTGCTCATAGCCTCAACAGAGAACCAGCCTGGTGGAAAACAGACCTTCTGTGCTAAGCGTTGCTTGGAGAGTGAATTTAGTGAAGTTTTTAAAATGATGTAAATGTAGCCTTGTTACATACCTATAACATACCTGACAGTTTTCTTTTAAAAAAAATTGTTTTACTCTTCTTTAAAATACACATCATTTACATTTTTAAAGACCTACTAGGTCTTATCATTTGGGTAAGAGCTCAAGGTGATTAAACTCCCAGGACAAAGATGATGCTTTCCAAAAAGCTCTGGTTCTCATCTATGTGCTAAGGCCTGTTTTTACAAACACATTTGCTATTATAAACTTTCAAAATATAAAATTAGAATACTTCTTTAAAATTTTTTTCTATTTTTGTTTTTGCATTCGGCATATTACAAATATTATGCTTTCTAATTAGAGATGGACCTAAAAGAAGAGATGAAATGAAGGTGTCTTCATATTCCCTTCATCTAGAAACAAGGGTTTATTTACATGGTGTCTTTTCTCCAGTCTTTTCTCAGTATTGTGGTGAGCTGTGAGGAGCAGGGCCATCCCACAGCATGGTTAAATAACCAACTAAACACGTCTCCACTCCTATTTGAGTGCTCATCGCATATTTTAGGTGGAGCTGTAAGGCATGAGAAAGGTGGCCTGCAACTTTTACACATTTAGCACATTGAAGAAATTTTCCTTAAGAAATGCTGTGTGTGGAATAGCTTCCACAGACTGTTCAAGAACAAAAAGTATTAAAGTTCATGCATTATATTTAGAAGCACAATACTTTGGGGGAACATTTTCAAAAGCTCAAAAAGGCTATTTTTCCATTGAGTTCAATAGCAAATAAGTGAGCGTTTTGTTGCATGTAGGTGTATGCTCAGAACTTTTAAAAGTCACATCCTACCAAAATTAACAGTTCAATGAGCATTCTTGGCCCCTGACCTATAAATAAATAAACATTCTATTTCTGCAACTTGTGAACAGACTCTTAAGAAACCATTCTAAAACAAAACAAAAAAGGCCTACTAACTGGTTAAAAATCTGTAAACCATAAGTGCAACACATTTGTCCTTTTTAAACAACAATTTGTATTAGCTTTTTGGAATAGTGGCTAAGAAGATCTGACACCTATTTTCACATTTAAGAAATGAATATTTGTAAAACTGAAGAAATAAAACTGTCAATAAGAAGGCAGGTAGACTCTCACAGAGGAATACAATGGTTCTCAGCTTCAACCAATGAATGCTTTCTTCTTCAGTTTGTCTAGGCTTGTTCATTTTTTGTCAGAAGATATGTGACAGGGAATATGGGCAATCTTTCAAGAAAAATGATTCAAAAGGTGATTTACAATTGGCTGGTGCTATTCCCTAAGGCCTCTTTGCCTTATGCTCTAATTTCATGAAAACAAATTAAGGACATTAAGCCAGGGGTAAGCATACTGCTCAAAATATACTGGGGCACCAGTGCTCAGGTCAAAAGCTGTAGGATGTGGTTAGGATGCCAAATAAAATTCCTTGCCTATTTGAGCATTAACACCATGTGTGAGGTCACATGATTTTCTAGGGACAAAATTTAAAACTCAGGCAAAATTGTACATAGTTGAACTTGCTGTTCCATTCAGGCTGTATGAATCTAATCCTCCTTGTTCTCTCCTCATACCTTCCTCCTATTTCACATCTGATACTTTTTATTTATAATATCTTCCAGATTCTTTTTCTAAGACATATTTCACAAGTTACAACACAAAGACCTGAAAGGAGGAACAAGGCTAAAGAACATTTATCTTTGGAGATATAAGCATAAAAACAATTATGTTATCTGTGAAATTCAGACACTTGATATCACAGTTTAGGCACTTTGGATGAACCTAACATCATAATGTTATGAATAATATAAATCTTCCAAAAGTGACTTGTATTAGTGTCTTTGTTAACTAGTAGTGATGACAAAATTTTCAACTCTGTACACATGCCTGCAATCCCTTTACCTGGATTGTTCTTTGAATTTTCTAGTTCTTTTTAAACCATTAAATTCACAAAGGCCTAGAAGCAAACAGAAAAAAAAAAAAGAAGAAGAAATTGATTGTGGGTAAGTACATGTTAATTGAAACAAGATTCTATGCATTACCCTTATGCCAATAAACAGGAGAAAAGAACCAAACTCAGTGGCTTGGGACATTCTGTTTATGGCCAAGATCAGAGTTTGGTCCCTGGCCTGAGGGCCTCTCTGGTGTTCCTACCCTTGTTCCACAAGCAGACAAAAGGATAATGGCTATAATAATGTGGATGGGTCCTTGCTGAATGTCTAACATACAGTAAGTGCTCAATGATTACTAAAGGGATTGCATAAATGAATGAATGAACTCAAAGGACATTGACAGAGTGAAGTCAGCTTTGGCAGACTTAAACAGATGAAGAACAATACAAGATGATAAAAATTATTTAAGTAGCTGATAACATTTTGTATAAGATTTTATAACCTAAATTCGAGCATAGCCATATCTTACTTCACTTTATTTTACAATTATAGTCAATTAAAAAATATATAATATACAGATAACATATATACCATATGTATATATACCATATATATCATATATAATCTCCAATTAGTGCTTGTGCTTGGCCATAGCCGTGCAAACTAGTAAACATTCACAGTCAAGATTACAACCATTCCCTCATTCTAATGCCAGTTTGAAAAATTAAGTCTGTTTCCTTGCACTGATGGTATAACCTTGAAATGGAGATAACTGCTACTATAACTTTTTATTTTTGCTATATCTTTGTGCCGGCTAACTAAATAAAGTTGTGAAGAGCTTTGAAGATAAAAATCCGTTTTTATTGCTGTTAGCCTTCAGATTCAGCACCAAATAAAAAATAATATAGAAATAACCTCTACCCACAAATTTTGTATTCTTAGAAATGATTCCTCTGAAGTAGCATGATGAATTAGGCTAAATGGTTTTTGACTACAGACAGGATTTATGAATGGATACATGTGAAGGCCACTCTGGCCGGCGCCAAAGCCCCATACTTTATTCTTGGGCTATTTATAGAAAGTGTATAGCCAGTGGAAAAGATCACATTTATTTTTACAAGCCAGTTATGACATGACCAAAGAACTCACTTCCTCTCTCTGGGAAGGTCATCTTCAGCTGAAGGTGCAGCCGCAGGGAGGACAGGGACAAAAGGAACCCCCTTTAGTCAACTAAAAAAGCATGAGTCAACCTCAGAGACACACTGGTGACAGACATCGAATGAAGTCAAACACTCTCATGACTCTACAATGCTGCTTCTTGAGATGTCCTCTAGATTATGACTAACAAGTAAAAATAAAATGCATTACATAATATGCTTCAAAATCCTACTGCCAAAATAGGTTGTACAGAGGTAACGGAGTGAATTCTTATTTACTGTTTGTCCTACATTTCAAATAGCTGAACACAATAAAGTAAAAATGAATTTTAAATGATGTAGCGAAATGGAAAGTGTGAAAAAATTTTAAAAGCTATTTTATTCTGATGACCATATTACCCTCCCCCAAATATACATACATAGTTTCACAAACATCTTGGTCTCATGTATGTATAAGGAACCTATTTGCAAACATGACATAAAGTGAAACCACTATTTTCCACTAGAATGTCCTTTTGTCAATATTATGTGTGTTATGTAAAAACTAAGATGGTATGGAAAAGAGAAGGAGGAGGGAGGAAAAGGCAAAGGGAAGGAAAGTGAGTCCTCATTCTCTCTGGGACATACTGGGTGCTGAAACATTTGAGGGGAAAACTGTGTCACCTTACTGAGCTCCTGTATCATAATCACTTGAAAATGATATGGGTATAATTTTACCCTTACGTTGCCTACATTGCCTACCATTAAGGACAAAGACACAGAGCAAGAAATGAATTCTGTTTGCAAACTCAGATCTCCAACAGAAATTTTAAATGACAAATATGGGGTTTATTTCTTGTTCTCAAACTCATCAAACCTTTTAAAAGTCTCTCTTGAAAGTACCTTCTGAAAGGAGAGTTCCCATTTCACAAGGAAGCTACAAAATACTCATCAACCAGTTTTTCTAGCTTCCAAACATTCTTTGGGGCTCTAGAAGAGATAGTAATGACATGTAGATAAGATTGCACGTAATAATATTCTGATTTCCATAACTGCCCTTGACTGCATGTATTGAATTAAGTTACAGAGAGGAATGACATAGGTGGTAGATGTCAGCCCCTGTAATCTAATAGGAATCTCCTTGTACTGTGCAAAAGGTGAGACACTGACACCCATTAGAAAATGTGCAAAGTATATTTATGATCCCATTAAGAGGCTCTAAATTAGATATAGACATATATGAAATTAATTTTTGTGTTCAAATTAACACACAAGGATACTGGTTCCTCCAGGGAACTCTTCCAAGCTGCCTTGTTTATAAATACAGTAGCGATTAAAAGCATAAACAAAACCAAAAATCTTTTTAGAAACATCAGCCTACCAGTGCTGAGGTAAGTGTTCATCTACCTTATGTGGTTGATCTAAATTATACCATGAAGTCAAAACCACCCATGACTTATTTGGCTCTTAACCAAAAGGACTTGTTGGGAAGTGTGATAAGTATTTAAATAAGCTACCTCAGTGGTTTGTGTTAATCTAGACTTGCTGTCTCAAGTAAAGGTTAGCATTTATAAGAAATATCTTAAATGACACTGGCTATGGTGGTTGTTAGAAAGGATCTCAGAAGTGTGTTCACTCATTCTCCATGATTTAGGATGATCACCATTCATGACCATAGTCTGAATCCAAATGAGACCTCAGTGTTTAACTAGGCAATGATAATCTTATTTAACTCAAAAATTTCAGTTTCAATTCAAGTAGTATGCACCTGACTTTATAATATAACTGCCTCGTTTATTCCTGAGTATTGAATTTTTAATTTTAAGCAAGGATAGATGGCATCAGTCTAGAACAGTGTCCTCTCACCTTCCCTGATAGCTGCATTAGGAACCACAGGCACATTAGTGAGTTGGCTCCTTCTCCTTGTAGAGAAGCCAAATGATCTGCATGTCCTGGGTAAGCTATTTCTGGTGCTACCAAAAACCTACAACCAACACCATTTTCCTAACCTCCTGGGTGGAATGCTAAACCTTGATTTGTAGTAAATAAGAAAAGCTTACTCTAACTGCCCTTTCCTGTGTTTGAGGACCAGTCATTTGGGCATTTCTTCAAAGGCACATTTATTCCAGTGGCAATTGAAATAAGTAAAGAAGAAAATAATAAGATTAAAAATAAAGCAAAATGGGTTTTGTGAGATACATAAAGTAAATAGAAATCTGGGATCCATACAAACCACTGAGCTCCTCACCAATAGTTAACCAGAGTCACTAAGGTGGAATAATTCACAGTTGTATCATGACACACACAGGCCTTCAGAAAACACTGTTTAAAAAAGTAGTTGAGAACTCTCAAGCAACTTGCCCTGATGTCCAGTTCAAGGTTACGCAATGCAGAAGAGCTGCAAAAGTCAAAACTACACGACAAAGAAAAGTCAGTGCATATTACAGGCTCCATAAGTTAGGAGAAGTCATTGAATATATTACTATTTAAATAACATGAGAAACGTTTTGAAATAATTAACTTGTGTTCACATTCCATGCATTTTCTAGCAGGTTAAGCTCTGGGCTGTCTTCATTTCTGTTTCCTACAAAGCCCTATTCTTTTGACAAATCCACGCATTCCTCAGACCGAAATGGAAGCATCCAGTACTTACCCTCGTTATTGCATACCTGATTTCACAAGGGCTACTCGTTATTACCGCTGGCACAGAAGACGAGCAGAAAGTCAAAGTTTGGGGTTTTATTTGGGATTTTATTCGCCGCCTTAGAAAAACCCCTGGATGTCCCAGACACCACCCGAATTTTGTCCGGGGTAAAAACCAGTGACCCTATCCCTCCTGCTTGACCCACCTCTCTCTTCCAAAGAACTAAGGTGCATCGAAGACCTGTGCTCGCACTGGATTTCTCCCCTGTGATTCCGCAGCCTTGAGCGAAGAAGGAAACACAACAAAACTTGAAAACAAACCCACAACAGCAACAACAGAAACTCCAAACAAACAGGTAGGTAGATCAGCAGCCTCCTCCAAGGCCGAGGCTCACTTTTTGCTGCAGAACTCGGAGCTGTTCAGGAACTTCTTAATGACCAGCCCCAGACAGACGACGAGCAGCAGCATGTAGCCCACAGTGCCTGAAAAGGTGGGTGCGGCAGGCGGCGCCTTGAGGAACTGGCGCAGGCCCTCCTCCACGTAGAACACCTGGTCGTAGATGCTGAGGAAGGTGAAGATGTGGAAGAGCTGGTGGCTGTGGCCCACGATGTCAAAGAGGCCCGGCTGGATGCGCTCGGGGATCTTGCTCACATTGAAGAAGGCGGCCACCACCAGCCAGAAGTAGCGCCGGTAGAAGTGCACGAAGAGCGTGGGGTTCTCCACGCGCAAGTTGAAGAGCCAGCTCTCGAGCATGATGGGGCAGGCCATGCTTAGCGGCATGACGAAGACGAAGGTGCGCAGCGCGAACGGGTATGAGCACCAGTCGGTGCGGCTCTTGCAGCAGGCCACGGTGCAGGCCACCGCCAGCACGAAGGCCACGGGCAGCACCAGCGCCCGGTAGGTGGCGATGAGGCGCGTGCAGTCCACGTGCCAGCCCAGCCGCTGCTGCACGTAGGGGGTCATCACGCCGGCGTCCAGCAGGCTCAGGCCGGGCAGCAGGTAGTAGTAGTAGGCCACCGTGCTGCCGAAGCCGTAGTAGCTGATGGACGCGTAGTCCAGGTAGAAGAAGGCGGCGCGCAGGCGCAGCGAGAGGCAGCTGAACACGTGCGCGGTGCAGCTCATGGCGAAGGTCAGCAGCACGCCCGACGCGTAGCACCACAGCGGCAGCAGCCACGGGTGGTGGAAGGGCACGTCGCGGCCGCTCAGGAAGAGCAGGCGGCAGAACTTGCTGAGGAACAGCAGCAGGGGGATGAAGTGCGTCCAGAAGTTGAGCGTCTCGTTGGTGGGCTGCAGCACGGAGGCCAGGCACTCCTGCGCCGTGCAGGGCAGCCGCCGGTAGCCCGACAGGATGAAGCACTCCACGAAGTCGTCGGGGACCTCGTCCCAGCGCAGCAGCGGCTTGGCCGGCGCGGCGGGGGCCCCGGGGGCGGGGGGCTGCGGGGCCGCCGCGGTCGCGGCCGCGGGGCCCCTGGGGCCCGCGCCCCGAGGCTGCAGGCGGCGCGGCATGGAGCCCGGGGCCGGCCTGGCACGCGGACGGCCACCTCTGGCGCCGGCGCCCGGCCGCTCGGCAGCCCCGCCGGCGGCCGTCGGAGCCTTTGTGCGCGCGCCGGGGGCGCCGCTGCAGGTTCAGGACAGGACCTGACCTCCGGGCAGCCTTCGCTATAAATAAGTAAGCAGGGACAGATGATCAGGGCGGCAGGGCGCAGCGGCGGGCCGGGGCGCGCGCGCTTCGGCGGCCCCGCGGCCGAGCTCGCGGGGACCGGCCGGCTCGCGGCCGCCCGCGCTGCGGCGGCGGCAGCGAAGGACTGCGGCGGCGGCGCCTGGGCATCAGCCGTGCGGGCGCAGCCGCCGCACCCCCCCCCCCCCCCGGGCGCAGGGCAGGAGGCGGGAGGCGCGCGCCGAACCGCTGGAGGGACGCAGGGACGGGCACCCGGAGGTGGGGGCGGGGACCTCGCCGGCTAGCGTTTCGCGGCCGCCTCGGGAGACAGAGACGTCCCCGGGCTCGAGTGGCGCACCCCCCCCGCCTCCCGGCGCTGCCGCAGCCCGAGCCGGCCCGTTAATGATTGATGCGGGGGCCGAGGCTGCGCCAGCGTCTCAGCGGTGCGTTCGGAGGGCGAGCGTCCGAGCGGGGGTTCGAACCCGACAGCCCCGCGGGCGTTCGAGAGGACACTGGGCAGCGGCATTCGCTGGGGACCGAGGACGGCGGTGGCGGTGGGGGCGGGGGAAGGGCTCCTGGGCTCCCCAGCCTGGCGGGGCGGAGGGATGCGCGAACAGCCATCTGCAGAGGCGGCGCGGCCAGGGAGGCTCCGGAAATTGGGGGGCTTTGAGACCGTGTCCTTTTCAGGGCCGTGTCACTGTCAGACACCTCGGACTGCCCTCTTTAGGCTGTGTGCGTGTGTGTGTCTGTCTGTCTGTCTGTCTGTCTGTCTGTCTGTGTGTGTGTGTGTCTGTGTGCGCGCGCGAGCTCGCGCCACGCTCGTCTGCACCACAACAAACCCCAGTTTATTATCTTTCCTTTAGCGGACTGACTCAGGTGCGTCACTGACCTCCCTTCTCCCTCGTCTTTGTCCTGTCCAGACGAACCATCCCGCAGCTGACTTCTTGCCGCGCTCACCATCCTCATATTCCTGTGTCTTCAACCACGAATCATGTTTGAAGCCCAAAGTCCAACAGCTCAGGGCCGGCTGCTCACAACCAGGCCATTCAAAAAGACTAACAACCTGGGTTTATCAAGAAGGGGTTCTCAAACAGAGCTGCGCCCCAGCCTGGGATTGATCGTGGATAGGGGAGGGCGTTGGTGAGGGAAAACTTCAAGAAGCAGGTGCATTTTGTACGAACTGAAAAGAAAACGGAGACAATTCGCAGAGACTGGGAGGGGATGGGTGCATTGGAAAAAGCTTATGCATAATTAACCAGATGTACCTGGCAGGCTTGCGTAGCTGGAGGCCAGAAGAAAGGGAAATCGAAGAAGGTGGTTGTGGGAGGGGGGGGGGTCGTTGTGCCACACTGCGTGTGAAAATAAACCCTTGTGCCACGTAAAAACGGGTTTAAAAGCCTGTCTGATCTAACACGTTTATAAACCATTTCACAGAAATTTCTCTTAGTAATGCCCTAGGGGTGTGACTGAGTCTAACTTGCGTCATGGACCTGCAGTGTAGTGTCATGGCAACAAGATTTTGCTATAAGGGACCAAGCTTTGTTCTAAATATTTTACAGTTTTAAAGTTTTTCAGTTATTATTTTTTTCATTTTACATTCAAGAAAATGGACACTTCACAACCATCAATAACATGCTCAACTGGTAGAAGGGGAGATTTGAACCTAGGCAAGCTGCTTCTACATCTCATGTACTTAAACCAGAACACCTAACATGTGGCTTTGCTCAAAGAAAACTAGTAAGGAAAGACAGTTTAATTTAGGAAAAGGCTTTCATTTTTATTTTACAAAGGAAAGGCTACCTTCATCACTACAGCAGATCTTATGGTAGATCATGGAAGATTTACATAGTAGCAGCTCAAGGAGGACTGAAGTTGTGAATAAGAATTATTTATAGCTAAGAAATCATTCAGTATTGTAAATGTCTAAAATTACTAAAAGATAACAGAAATGGTCTCTTTAGAAGTTTCAGCCTTCTCTCTCAAAAAAGGTTTTCCACTGGTAAGTGGCTTAGCAAATTCTTAAACAATTAGGCCAAAGGAACACTTGCGTCTTATGCCTTTCTTAGCTATTACAAATTCTTGATCAAGGGATTTTAAATTAATGCTATTTTTCTGTATTTACTTAACTAGTATTTTGTTTCAGTATTTTCTGTTTTTCCACTGTCTATAGCCTTGTTGTTTCAAGGCAAAACCTAATTTCCTTCCACGTCTGGACCAAGGATCAGGCTAATTTGTAAAAAAAGATTAAGATTCAGGCATTTATAAATCAGGCCTGAGAGTGATAAACCTGAATCTAGGGCAAACCAGAAAAAAAATTTTCATACTCTTTGTTATTCCACAAACAGCCTGAACTGCAGCCTATAAACAATGTTGATCCTATAATAATTTTCATATTTATCAACCTCTTAGTTGCATAATACACCCATTTCCATAATTGGGGAAAATCTAACAGAAAGTTCACATCAAGTAAAATAATTAAATTTACTGTAAATGAATGTGCAAAAACTCTAGTTAGATAAAACAGCATTTATCTTCATGACTGAAGAGTGGCGAGACTAGTTATAATGAAATATGGTGTTCTTTAAAACAGTATTGTATAAAGTAAAAAAATATGATTTAACTTTCTTATAAGTCTTTCAGAAAGTCTTTGTGATTTCTGCTTTTCTCTTTTACATATCTCACCCAATGCACGGCATAAAGTCAGCTGATGCCATGAAGTAGTTTTAACTGGTGTCAACCCAGACAGCTACCCTTGCTATATCTTGACAAATGCAAGTAAAAAGGAACTAAGAACACACAAAAAACTGACCTAACATTGAGTAAAACAGCAATATGACTTTTTCTTAATTACTATAAAAAATTATAGGGTTAATTTTTCTTAAGTTTTTTGAGATGTAAAAATGTGTCCCCAAACCTCTACATAAACTGGGTTTTGTCGTTTGTTTTCTTTAACTCTAGTAAATTAACTGCCTCTTGTCAGTAAGAACCACACTCACATCCCCTGGACTTGGCTAAACAGATAGAAGCAGTGGTCTGGCTGCCATTCCCTGAAGGTGCACTAGGAGATAAAGCATCTCTGAGGTAACCAAGACTGACTACCAGGTTCTTGGTAAAGAATTGCCAGGTATTACATCGGAAAGCCAGTGCAAGTGTATAGAGGCAGAAACCAGCTAGTTCTCCCACTTGAAAGCTTGTCAAACCAAGACCCCAAATGTGATTTGGGTAGTTCTATGGAGGCCCTGTACATTTGGAAGCTGAGAGGTCCTGGCTACAAAATAGAGTCATATATTATTAGAACTACAGCAAAGAGGACAAATTTTGCCTATATAGTTAGCTTTGGTGACGTTATTATTTATAAACCACTATAGGTTTGTATTTCTCTTTACAAGAATAAAATGAAGCAAATATAGAAATTCCACAGCAAATTTGATGTTCTCTAATAGGGACAATGAGCTATTTGTAAAACCTATAGGAAAAAATACACCGATATTTGCTAATTATGCACCTGTTTTCAGAGGAAATAATTTTTTCCTACTCTTGTATTTAGCCAAAACAAACCAATGAATCAAAGAAAACCCACTTTGGACCCAGTGCTTTAATGCACTCAAGACTCTGTACAAAGAGAGCTCTATACGGTTCAGGCCTTCTCCTAGAAGATATAGTCTAAACAAAGTGTTTCCCTTCTCCCCAAATTGAAAACAGCCATATTATTATTCAAACTCTTCCAGGTCAAAAATAGTCACTATTGGATTGTGGAGTCTGAACTTCCTAAGGGTAGAAAACCTTCTGGCAATGGTATCAAGTGTAATTATGGCAACCTTTGGAGGAAAAGTACAATCCAAAAGCTTGAAGCTTGAGAAAGTGTGGTGGGAGATTAAGTTCATAACTGGTACTCTTCCTGCCAATTTACTGAAGTGGTGACAGGATTCTCTTTTGAAGAAAAGCTAAGGGAGATTTGTTAATGATGTTTTTGCCTTTGAGTATGGAGTGAAAACTCCATACTTCTCTCTTTCCACAGGTTCACCTGTTGTCTCCAAAGTGGGGCGCATAAGATTAAGGAGATGTTATGACTTCTTTTTCAATTGATGTCATCCCTTTAAATATCTATACTCAGTGAAGGTTTTATAATACACTTAATATGTAGTACATGGAGGTGACATAAATAATATATTGGGGCATGAGGGAGTGTCAAAACACTAACAGATAAAAGGTATGCATGTGATCAAAACTTTGTCAACTTCTGCCCTACAGTTCATTGTTCTTATTTGTCCAGCTTCCACTCACTCTGCCAGATCCAGGATAGAGTCCCCTTTCCTGCCTATCAAGTGGCTGGTTATTTTGGGGTCAACTAACTGTTAGCCAACAGTCTCTAAGCTCTAAGCAGACCTTCCCAAGCCCTTAGCCCCACCCACAGCTTCCCTGAGCCAGGATGGCAGTCTCCATTCCGGGGTGATTTCCCTCAATTCTGCTCTTTCTGTTTCCTGGCTAAAGCCTATCTTGTCTTTCTATGAGGGCCTCATATTTACATGTTATATTCATCCTAATTCAGAATTACCCTTTGGGGAGGAGACTGTCATTGGTTGTTGCTTGCTTTTGGTAGGGCCTTTTAGGTAGTTTCTATTTCTTTAACTTTAGAAAAAGTTACACAAGAATGTAAGATGAGTTTCTGCTCATTATTTACTGACAGTTTTTCTTGAAGCACAGTGCTTTGCTCGTAGTAAGCACTCAACACATATTTGTGATTATGGAAATCCTTTTCAGTACTGTAAGCCTTTAAAAGTTTGGGATCTAGAATCCTAACATCTTAAAATAGAGATATCACTTAATCTTTTAAGTCATCAGTCCAATTCTCTTCCCATTTATGATAGATTCAATGTATTGATCATCTACCATTTTCAGGAACTGAGATAAGTGCTTTACATATATTATACCTAATTCTCAAAAGACTTCATGCAAGGTAAATCCACTATGCCCATTTTCAGACAATAAAACAGATGCTCAGCCTTGAACATCTCCAGTAAAGGAACTTATTACCTCATATTGCCTCCCCTTTCATTTTAAGCTTTTTAAATTGTTCAAAAACTTTGTAAATAACTAAATGAGTGCAACCGATGAGAAAGAAAAAAACCACTGTTGCTTCTTGGCCCAGAGCTCAACTGTGTTATTGAAGTTGGTCACCAGTTGCATTTGGTTAGAAGGTCCCTGAGAAGAATGATGCCAAATAAGGCATGTATTTTTGCAGTATGTGTCAGCTGGATATTGATTAGGCATGGCTGGAAGGTACATTTCATATAAAGAGCATTTTCCTGTAAACAAATAACATCTGTTGTTACCAGGGGGTTTGCCATACTCTAGATCTCTAAAAAGAGGCAAGTAGCAGAATCCAAGATTTCATAGATAATATTTGCATTTAGCACAGCATTATTGATTACAGTGATTGATTAATACAGAAAAAAATATCCTGCTATGATATCATTGCACATTAATATCAAGGGGAAGCATCTCAGTTCTGGGCTCTGTTTAGGCCTCAATTAAACTTACTAATCATTAGTTTCATTTAGTTTTATTTCTCTATTTTCATAAACATTTTATATGGACATAATTAACGTACAATATTATGTTTCAGATGCACAACATAATTATTCGATATTTGTATACATTGAGAAATAATCACCACAATAACTCTAGTTAACATAGTTACAAGAAAATTTCTTGTGATGAGAACTTTTAAGATTTACTCTCCTGGCCACTTTCAAATATATAATACAGTATTATTGACTACAGTCACTATACTATACTCTATATCCCTAAGACATATATTTTTGGTAGTTTATACTCTTTTGACCTCTTTTACCCATTTCACCCATCTTTCTCCCCATTCTTGCCAACTCTTGTTATTTCTTGTCTCTTTGATAATAGCCATTCTAACAGATGTGAAGTGATATCTCATTGTGGTTTCGATTTCCATTTCCTTGACCATGAGTGATGTTGAGGATCTTTTCATATACCTGTACATTTATTTAATGTAATTATTTTCCTTTTCTTTGAGGTACAGTATCTGTTTGTCAAAAATATTTATCAACATAATTATCTAGATGCCAACCACCCAAATAATTGTAGGGCATCTTATATATATATTGACTTTTTTAGATTGTATTTCAGTGATCTATATTCATCTTGTGCCCTATTCATGTGAAAACCACAAGAATTTGGGATTACCAATGACTGACCTCAGCACACTTAATTCATTTCTACACAATGAACAAGGAGCATTTTTTTTCTAGGAGATATTTATTCTCACAGTCACTCATTGGCACATTTTTTTTTTTTTGAGCCTTGTGTTCTGAGAATTTTATGGTCAAAATGCATTAGTTTTGTCTTGATACTGCCCTGCTCCTCTATCCTTCCTTCCTCCTCCCTACAATCTCAACTCTAAGTACCTCATTCTTATATACTTTTAACTCATGTCTATAGATGTTTCTGGGGTAGGGATTATTGAATAAATCTATTATGAGCATTGTTGTTTATTTAACAAGCAGTAATAAACAGCATGATACTAGATGGGCAGGACAAAGAAGAGGAGAGGAGAAAGTTGGAGCACAACTGAGAAGTCAGAATCATCCCCATTCTCAGTTTTAGGGGAAAAGGGTCCACAGTGTTCTAATGCATCCACTTTGTGATTACTTATTTAATGTAACCATTTTGAAACAAGAAACATTTCAATGCTGCTTCAAATGCTTTTAAGCTTTCAGTGTTTTTACTTCTAAGTAATGTGCTAAACAGACACCAGCACCCCATCTCTGACCCCTACACCAGGGAGGGTGGGGTGAGGGTTAAGTATCATCTAGCAAGCAAACCACATAAAACTAAGTGTCAAATGTCATGTGGATCTGTCAATTCTGGATTATTTGTTTGTCTATCCCTTAGTTTGTGTCTCACTTTCTCTGATTTCTCTTTTACCATAATGATGCTTATGCTTGCTGACTTTTGATTAACAAATAGATTTGTTGGAGAATGGAACTTAACTTCGCTTTCCACTTTAAACTGCATAAATGGCCACTCCTGTATTTTGAAGACTTTCTGATTATACTAAACTGATTTAATTGGGTCTGTGCTGGGAGAGGAGGGAAGTGGGCATGGAATGGCCCTTTGGACTACAGTACTATCTCATATTCCCTTCTCCAGACCACATTGGAAATCTTCAATTAACATTCCAACAGGTCCTTCAGCAATGTACATACACTCTTATCTTCTGTCATCAAACTCATTTATAATAATGGCTTGGGGAGACAGGCTAATCCAGGACTAGTAGATGTCAACACGATCCAATACAACATGTTGTTTTCTAAAATTATTTTTTTTAATTAAAATAATATCGAGTAGTTGGAAGCTTGTGAAAGCAATAGATTTGTAAAACATTTTAAACAATTCATAAACAAAGTAGAAAATGAAAACCTCTCATAAAGAAAGGAATTAGAGACAGAAGAAAGGATGTAGAAAGTCTACTTGGGATATTCTTTGTAATTTAAAAAAATATTCATGATTTTACACTCATGCCCAGGTTCTTTTGACTTTGCTGTGCAGAATGCCTTATATCAGGAGAGACAAGTATAGTACAAATAGTACAAAACAAAGAATACAAAGAGGGAGGAAGAAGAAATTTCTCTGTATGAGACAGGCATGGAAACAACTGGCATTGTTTCCAAATTGGAGTGGTATTCTCATTAGGGAAATTTCACCTCAGCCTCATAGCTGATGGCAAAAAATCATTGCCATAACAGGGAGTGGAGGGGAGCCCAGGAGAGGGGCTGCTCCTAAATCCTATCCTTTGTGGGTTGGTAGTTAGTTCACAAAAGAAAAAGATTATTCTAAATCACCAGTTTTTAAGACTGAGGTTGCCAGTTACCACTCTCCCACTCTCCTCATTCTACCCTCTCTCCTCTCCACTGCAACCAGCCTTCTTGCTATTCCTCTAAGTCCCAAGCAAGTGCCACTAGGGGAGACTCTGTGGCTGTGCACAGGCTGTCTCTTGTACAATGAATGGCGTGGCTGAGTAGGCAAGGAGATCTGATGTGCAGCTCATTATTAGCCCAGGCATGAGCTGTCTTCCCAGAAGAAGTGCCTTTTCTTGATTCACTGGTGGGCTGATGGCTGCCCCTGGGCCCTTGCCCTTGTTGTTTTTCTCTGCCTCCCTCTGCCTCAGATGGTTTCTGCTTTGATATTCTCCTTTCATTCAGTTCTCTGTTCAATATCACCACCTCTCAGAAAACTCTGCCACCCACCTTATCTACAGTGACAGTCCCCATCGCCTTTGCCTCCTCACCCTGCTTTATTTTCTTCATATTTTACCATCTGACATTATATAAAATATGGTATAATATACATTATTCATTCTTTCTCTCCTACTGAAATATAAGCTCTGTGAAGCCTTTGCTGGGTACTCTATCCCCAGCACCTATCAGACTGCTTGGCCTGAGGTACACTTAATAAACCTTTATGTAATGTTTAAGAATACCTACCCTCCAGGCTTTCTAAGCCCAGAGTGAGACTCAATTCAGAATATCTGTATTGGCCCTGCTCAGGCAGAATTTTCTGAACCTAAATGACCTCTACAACCCAGAAAAGCTAAACCAAAAATAGAAAATACCAAAGCTATTGGCTGTGAAACTTAGTGACTGGAGAAGTGGTTTCTGCACTCCAGAATCAATCACGTGGAGATCCTAACAACGAAATAAAATCCCAAAATGATGCATGTCCTTCCATCACCACCCTCTCTCTACCGAGCAACAAGAAAGAGGCACGTCCACTGGTGAACTAGTAATTTATCTGGAAATAAACAACATACAATTTGGGCTATTAGGATAGACTTAGTGCTTTGATTTGAATTTAAAGGTCAATTCTAACATAGCTTGTATCAAAGAGAATTCCTCAAATCTCTTCTATTAATAGCATCATTTAGCACCCCTGCAGCTCAGCAGCCACTGTTTAGGATTCTGTCTCACCATGGTTTCACCTTAACTGAGAGCTAGAGAAGCAAATGTCAGTGCGGATATAGTGCAGTGGAGGTATAAAAAATATACACCTTTTTTGCCAGTGGTTTGAGCTTTTAGAATTTTACAGATCTTCTTCCTATAAGTCTAGTTTAAAAATGCTTGGAGTTTTGCAGATGTCCTGAGTGTTTTTAGAGTGCTGCGCACTAATTGTTGGCCTGCTGGTGAGAGAGCAGCAGAGCTGCGGCTACAGACAGCAACTCGGGTTTACACAGAGGGTCCAGACCACTATCAGCACTTACTCACGGGGTGGTCCACCTGCAGGTGCACAGGAGCCCCAAGGCCAGCCCCTTTGGGAAGAACAGAGGGAGCAGCCCAGGCTTTGGCTGCCTGCTGTCAAGTTTGTTGACTCATGCCCTGTCCCGGACACAGTAGCTCTTGCAGGTGCCAAGTGACCTGACCGTCTCCCTTTGAGAGAGCAAAGCTAAAGACTGAGTCCAGCCAAGTGTTGGCTGCAGAGACTCAGGAGGGAAAATAGCTCCTGGAAATGTGGGTTCGTTAGAGGTGAAGGAACATTTGCATCAGCTGTCATAACTGATGGTTTGAATCTGAATTTTAAATGCTTTCCACCTTGATTGAGATTGGATTTCATTTCATCTAGTGTCCTTAAAGAGAAACTTAGGAGAGTGTAATCTTGTTTTTTTTAAGATGGGTGTCTATGTATCTGTATATGACACAGGCATGTTGCCCCTGGTTGTGGTTCCTGGGAAAGGAACAGTTGTTGCCTTATTGCCTAACTTTTTCAGGGGCTTTCCCCAACCCCACAATTGTAATGCTTCCTCTCATTTGCATTCTGAATGTTTTCTTTGATGACAAAGCCTGCAATGACATTACTTAACCCTGAGTGAAAAAGCTACATCCTAAAGTGTTTCCTCTTTCAAGACTTTTCTGCAAAATCAGAGCCTGTCTGAGAGAACCACCACTGCTAATCCTACAGCCACAATAATGTCCAGTAACATTTCCACCAGGAATTCCCCCACATTATATGGGAAGGTATTTATATTACCACACTTAAAGTTGCCAGCTGAACTCCCTATCAGAAAAGATTCTCTTTCAAAACGTGTATGGAGTCACATGCTTGTTTCTTCGAGTAACAACTAGGGAAAATGGGAAAATTTAGCTGTAGTGATTACTCTTGGTCTGTTCTTTTCTCTCTAGTGAATGGATAACATGCCACACGGCACCCAGAGTGGCATGTCAGTAATCCCTAGGGTGAAATGAGAAGGGAGGGCTTCTGGGTAACCTTTTGGCCATTTCCCTAGCACCTTCTATTCTTTCATAGTGGGCAGCTTTTCAAGTCCAGTCCCGTCACTTTACAGATGAGGAAACCAGAGCCCAGAAAAGTGAACTTGTATGCAAGTCCAGCCCTGTGCTTTCTCTGAGACTACATAGGGTACACTGTGTGGGGTGATTGATTGAAAGAGCCCTAGCTTTCAAGTCAGACAGTCCTGAACTTAAAGTCTGACTTGGTCACATACCAGCTATGTGATCATGGGCAAGTTGTTAAACCTCTCTGATGTTCAAAGGGAAACCGCAATGTTGCTGTGAATATTGACATATAAAAGGTGCTAGATACAGACTGGGTCTCAATAAAAGGTAGTTGCTACAGTTGTTCCTATGCCTCCCCCTTCTCTGTTTACTCAAGGAATGACAAACCCAGCCACGATATTAAAAAGTACTGCCTTAAGAGGGTACAACTTTTAGTAGAGATCTTTAAAAATGAAAAGCCCCTGAGCTATAAAGGGATGAACTTTAGTAATCAGAGGACTCTGGGCATAAGCCAGCTAAATGCCGTGGGATGAGTAAGTGTTACAGGAACAAGTTCCACTTTCAGGTGCTGGGAGGAAACCCATGTGAGAACATGAAAGGCATGAAGATAGACATGGTTGTGTTCTAGGCAAGCACGCAGCCTCAGGAGAGTTAGCCTCATTTAGGTAATTAGCATTACTAGACTGAAAAGGGACAGAACGCAGAACCAGAAACCAAAGAAGTTGAGATGCACACTTATGGATCTTAGTAGCTAACATCAGGGTGATTTGTTAGGAGGAGGTAGGGCCTCAGAAACTGGTCTCTGTTCAAGACTTGGAGAGGTTGGAGGTGGGGCTGGCTAACTGACAAATTCCAGCATGCTGGACAACTGCTTCTGCTCTTCCCTTTTAAGCCTGGCCTGAATAAATTGTGTATGTTGATATCAGTTGCCATTTGCATAAAAGGGTGGGTTTTTTTTTAATAGAGATTTTAGTGGGAAAACCTAAGTAAAATCTAAACTGTTAGTAATATTCTAAATTCTACTCTAATCTTTGTTGATATCTTTCCTATATTTAATATAATTATAATGCATGTGTGAATACCATCTTATAGTCTGTTCTAAATGTTATTATTTCCATGAATTAACAAAGTACACATCCTTTCAAATTTTAATGCCTCTTTAATGTTTCATCCAGGTTACATTACAGTTCTCCACTGGAAGTACTTGGGATGCTAAGAATTTATTATGATTACGAATTGCACTATTAGGAGAATATCTTTGGATTTTTTTTCTTTTAGGTTGTTTTCTTGCCGTAAATTCCTCAAAATGAAATTATGAGAACAAATATATGAACAGTTTGGTGGCTTCTGTTAGAATTAACATATTTCTTTTGGAAAAAATCCCAGATGTTTCTCCTACCTACCTTGTCAACCCAGATGCCACACAGGTCTCATGCCCCATATTCTACAGGACCATCCCCACTTTGTCCTGAACCCTGGATACACACACTAGGTGTATACATCAAAAGTTCTAGCAAGGTCAGTCTCAAAGCCCTACAAGAGTCCGTGCTGGGCAAGCTGATTCATATTGGCCTTGGCCCAAAGCTAACCTCAGCCCCAGAGAGAAGACAGAAAGGAAATGCTGCTTCTTCTTCTGCTTAGAAAACATGTGCTCAGTGCAGTAGAGGGGAGAAGGATACAGAACTGAACTGGAAAGGGGCTTTTCTATGTGTTATATTAACATTTACTGTGGTATACTGTTACTAGGTCTTTTCATGATAAAGACCCTATTTATTCAGTTCAGAGTGGAGATAAGTAATCCTTCATTCACCAGTTGCTCTCTATATTATTTTTCCATATGAAAGCAATTAGTCTGTCACAATTTCTGCACAGTAGTATCTTCAGGGCACTGGTCTATAAGCTACATAAAGGCAGGAACCTAGCCTGTGTGCTGCCTACCCCTCTATCCCCAGCACTGGCGTGCAATAAATATTTGTTAAATCCATAAATGAATGAATGTATTCCTAGTAATAGGAAACTTCCAATAAATGAAACAACCCAGTTCTTTCTTTCCAGGGGACTTTCTATCCAAGCTGCATGTGGAGCATTTCTTTTTAATAGTTAACAGCGACAACACGACGTTTAGCAGATTTAAAATAAACATCAGCCATGCTCTTGATGTGAGACCAGCCCAAACACAATGATGAAACATGATTTAGAAAGTAATTTTCAGGGAAATAATAGGATTATTCTGAATTTGGCTGGTGCACTTGCTCTGGTTGAGGGAATGAAGATCTGATGAGTCAGCAATGCATCCAGTGCCTTATCTACAAATGGTCTCACATGAATTAATCATTAGACAACATTCAGGGCCCCACCCATGTATATTTTTCATTTTCAAGATTATGTTTAACAAACCCCAAATAATATTGAAAATAACTTTTCTTCCAAAAATTTGGTTAAAAAAATAAAACTATTGTATGAATAGGATATGTTTTTTCCAGTTCCAATTATAACTGGTTGTTGTTAGTGTATAGAAAAGCTACTGATTTTTGATATTATTGATTTTTAATATCTAACCATTTTTTCAAATGTCTTTACTCTGGTGTTTTTGTTTTTGTTGAGTCTCTTATGTCTCCTAATTATTCTCTCATATCATTTGTTATTCTTTTAACACACTGCTAGATTTCATTTGTTAATATTTTATTTAGAATTCTTTATTTTAATAAGTAAAATTGTTCTATAATTTTTGTATTATATATTTTGTAGCAGATTTTTGTATTAAGGATATGGCAAAATATACAGTGCAGTAAAGAGCTTTCTTTTTTCATAGTCTAGAATGGTTTGAGATGCATAGGAATAACCATGCAATGCTTATTCCAGAATTGTAATGTTTTATAACACTAGAAAACACATCAACACAACTTAGAATATTATCAAATCAAAGTTAAAAAAAATATGTGATTATGGCAATAAGTGAAAAAAGTTGAAAAAGTAGGTTTTCTAATAAAATTTCCAAGTATAATAGGAACAGAAGGAAACTACCTAAACCTGCTAAAGACCATGAATTACAGTCAGCAACATCATATGATTGGGTGAAAAATTAAAGCAACTACTATTGAAATCAGTAACAAAGCTGCAGTATTTATATTCACCACTACTCAATAATCTTTGAAACTTTTAACTAATGTAATAAGACTTCCATAATTTAGCAAGTGGTATAAGCATTGAAAACAAAGATAAACTTTTTGCAGTTGTATGACTGTATATCTATAAAATGCAAAAGATTCCCCTAAAAAAACAATTAGAACAATTAGAGATTTCAGCTCAATTGATGAATACCAGATACATATGCCCAAATCCTTAACTTTCTTCTATATTAGCAATTGCCTGCTAGACATGAGAAAAAAATACCCTGTTCATAATAGTGACAAAAATTATAAAATAACTCAGAACAGATTTACTAATAAAGGTACAAGAATTATATTTTTAAAGCTCTCAAATTTTATTAAAGAGCCTAAATAAATTGAGCACCACACCATATTCAAGAATAGAGAGATTTAATATATAAATGCTAATTTTTAACAAATTAATAGGCACATTTAATACAGTACAAATCAAAACATGAAGATATATTTTCTTATTAAATGGACAATGATTTAAACATTTGTGTGGAATAAAAAATATTTAAAAGTTTATTGAATAAATTTGGAGAATAGTGAGGAAACACTTGCCTTACCAGAGAAAGAGAACAAAACTTACTATAAAATTACTAAAATCAAAACTATATAGTTGCAACACAACTACAATAGAATACAGAGAAAGACTGACTATATTTGAGAATTTTTATTATGAAATTTATATTTTAATTAAGTGAGTAAGTGTCCCAGGTCTGGCTGTGATCCAGGCTCACGGATAGGGACAGAACTCTGGATTTAGAATGTTACATTAATGTAGTAGGGTGCCTGCACCCAATTTCTGTAAGATTCAGCTTATTATATCATGCATGTGTGGTAGAATGCCACTATTGTTCTCTGACATATATAAAGTCCATGGGATCCCTTAGTGCAGATGCACACGCTCCTCACAATAAAATTGGTGCCTGCTGTTCCATTCTCACGTTGACTCCTCATGCATTCTTTCAACTTGGCATCTCACTACTGAAACCTTCCCTTCTTGATCAGATTGGTGCTGACATGTGGCATAGCAGGCAGGATAAGTGGAGGCTGTACTCAACTTACTCCGGACGGTCCTCGGTTGAAGGAAACCCAGGTGGAGAATATGTGGCCCCCAACTCCCAGTGGTATCCTGTGCCCGCATATCTAGCTACCTGGATATCTCTGGAGGCTCAGAATGGAATGAAGCCACGTCCAGAGGATGTCCGGAAAGCCCTGGAGATGCTGGAACTGAATGTCCCGATTGCTCAGTGGGAGGCAACAGGTTGGGGGTCCTGGATGCTCCTGGCGGTGCTGCAGCAGGCCAGCCTGGAGGTTCAGGACCAGGCTCAGTGGGTGCAAAAACTGCAACATCAGGAAGAAGCGCTGGAAAGGTGGCTGGCAGCAGCAGAACACATGCTGCAGGGCCTTGATGGGTCACTGCCATCGTCCTGGTCTGGGAGCCCACTGGTGATTCCGCAGCAGGTGCGGTTGGTGATATAGCAGCAGGTGGAAGTGGAACAGCCTTTGGCTCTGGGAAGTTGGCAAGCTGGCAGTGGCCCCCAGGCAAAAAAAAAAAAAAAAAAAAAAAAAAAGGCATACTACCTTGATCCAGTACAGCCCCACAGAACTCATGAACCTGAGAAAACAGGTACGGCAGAGAGCCGGGGAGATGGTTCTGGTGTGGCTGCTGCAGCTGTGGATGATGGAGCCGAAGGGGCTGAATTATCTCCAGAAGAGATAGCTCAGCTGGCCTCCTTAAAAGTGATACCGTCCCTCAGGCAGCGCCTCCAGAATGTGGCATGTGCGGCGTGGGGTGCAGACAATTACTCCCTCATTAACCGGCTCATGTTCACTGCAAGGACAGTGTGGGCTGACTCTGGGGAGCTTCCAGAGACAGTGAGCAGATGGACCACATACTTAATCTGGTCCAGATAATTCTGGAAATGGGCATGCAACAGATGATGTTTCACGCTCAGTACACTAGCCCCAATGAGGGGGTATTTACAACCGTATGAAGGACTTGATCTTGACCTCTGGCCCTGTCAGTACTTTAGGCACCATGGCAGCACTGCTGGCCTCTTATGTTAACAGAAGAATCCACGAGGTAATGTCTGCCATGGCTAGGTTGGGGGATATGGAAATGAAATGCAAGGAGTGTTCCACCCAAGTGTGTACTGTACCACCCCCTGCATTCCCAAACCCACCAGTGCACCCATGGAGGTATGGCCAAAAAGGGGAGGTGGAGCAGCGTCCAGCCCAATCTGGTGAGCCACTGGCAAATGTGGTTTTATCTCCTTGTGGCAGCGGTCACTGCAGAAAAGATCAAGCAGCAGCCTAATGAAGTGTTGCTGACACTGTGGAATCAGCTGTGCCCTGACCAGCAATTCACTCCTATTCCTGAGAAAGGTCCCCAGATATCAACCTGATTAGGAATGCAGCCAGGACACTCAGTTGGTGAGGGAGCTGGTTGACTTGAGGCCACATATAGAACTGACTATACATTGGTCCCCCCGCAATGTGCAGAGGGTATTAGCCCTCATGGACACGGGTGCTGACAGCACCTTGCTTTATGAGAATATGGACAAGTTTCCCGGGCCCACTGCAACCACAGAAGTCTATGGGGGTCAAGTCATTTGCTTGTGGCAGGTCCCTATGTCATTGGGCATGGACAGATTGCCTCCTTGGACATACCAAGTATGGGAGACATATCCCCTACACAGGAGTACATTTTGGAGATTGATGTTTTGCGAGGTTTGACTGTAAATATCACTGCTGGTGAGTTTCGCCTTTGTATTCAGGTGGTGAAAACTATTATCTGGGGACATCCACACCATGCCCTATTGGTGCTGCCCCAGGCTATCTAGGCAGTGGACAGAAAACAGTATCGCCTGTCCGGCGGCCACAAGGAAATAGGATGCACCATTCTGAAGCTGGAAGAAGCTGGTGTCATTTGTCCTACTCATAGCCCATACAACTTCCCCATGTGGCCATTGAAGAAACCTGATGGTTCCTGGTGCATGACCAGTGACTATTGGGAGCTGAATAAGGTTATGCTGCTCTTGCATGCTGCCAGACCGAACATCTGGACATCACGGACCAGTTGTCACATGAACTTAAACGATACCATTATGTGGTAGAATTGGCAAACACCTTTATTGCTATAGCCCCAGAAAGTCAAGAACAGTTTGCCTTCCCCTGGGAAAGGTGACAGTGGACATTCCTCATCCTTCCCTTGGGCTATCTGCACAGCCCTACATTGTGCCATGGTCTCATGGCTCAAGATTTAGCCAAGTGGAAATGACCACCTGCAGTGCACTTGTATCATTATATTGATGATATAATGCTAACCTCTGATTCTCTTACAGAACTAGAAGCAGTGGCGACCAGGGTGGGAGAAGCTCTTGCTGACTGGGGTTGGGCAGTCAATGAGGACAATGTCCAGGGACCTGGGTTCTCTGTCAGATTCTTGGGAGGTGTTTGTTTGGTTGGGTAAGACAAAAGTAATACTGGAGGCTGTTATTAATAAGATACAGGCATATCCCCAACCTGAAACCGTGAAGCAGCTCCAAACCTATTTGGGATTGCTGGGGTTTTGGAAAGGGTTCATTTCTCATTTAGTTTCTTTGATGTGACCCCTGCGCCATCTAGTGCAAAAGGTTGCCCAATGGGATTGGAACCCTGAGTTAGAAGAGGCCTTTAAGGCTAGAAAGAAAGTTGTAGCACAAGCCCAAACTCTGCACATAGTAGATCTAGCCCTCCCATCTCTGCTTATGGTGCAGGTGGATGATACAGGGTTTGGATAGGACTCGTGGCAGAAGCATAGTTCCCAGAAAGTGCCAATAGGCTTCTGGTTCCAGTTATGGAAAGGGGTGGAAATGCAGTGTTCTCTGATAGAGAAGCAACTGGCTGCCATATATGCAGCCCTCTGGCCAGTGAGGCCATCACTGGCCCTAATCCTGAAAACATGCAGTCCACATACCCTGTGGAGGAGTGGCAGTGGTCTTAGGTAAAGACTCCCTGTAAGGGAATTGCACAGACCTATACACTGACCAAGTGGGGGGCAGTTCTCTGTGAGTCTGGTCAACTGCACTTCCTATTGGGACCAGCGCAGTTTCAGGCAAAGCTCCTGGTGAAACCTACTGAGACAGGAGACACACCAAATCCCTAAGTAGAGGGTCAGGCTCCCATCCCTGAGGACGCCTGGCACTCAGATGGCTCATGCCATGGGAAGCCCCCAACGTGGGCTGCCATGGCATTACAGCCATCCACAGAAACCTAGTATGAGACTGGTGTTGGGCAATCCAGCCAATGGGCTGAGCTTCGCACTGCTTGGTTGGTCCCCATAAATGAAACTGGCCCAGTGCACATCTGCACTGACTGCTGCACTGTGTAGTGAGGTCTAACTCTGTGGCTGCCCTGATGGCCTGTTCAGGAGTGGACCCCTCTATGGGTCCCAGGATTGTGGGAAGACCTCTGAAAGTGGAGTCTGCAGCAGGGGGCCATCATATACCATGTCACCTCTGGTCATCGGCCATTACAGGCCCTGAGAAATGATGTAGCTGAGGTGTGGGCACAAGTCCACTCCACCCGTGTACCACCAGTTCCAGTGGACATTGGCCCCTGGCTCTACCAAAAACTGCAGCATGTAGGGGCCTGTACCATGGAACAGGTAGCGAGCGATGGGGGTTATCATTGACCCAGACACAAGCACAAGTTTCCATGTCATCATGTCCCTCGTGTGCTGAGCAGCACCCAGAGAAATGGTGGGTAAAGAGTACGCTGGGGGTGGTGCCTCATGGGGCTAAGCCACTCCAGGAATGGCAAGTGGACTACCTATGGCCTTTGCCTGCAGACCGGAGACATCACTATGTGTTCATAGGTGTGGACACAGATATCGGTCTAAGGTTTGTATGGCAGCTGCTGATCAATACCATACTGTGACTGCTTTGGAGCTCCTCGTGGCCACCTATGACTGGCCCTTATTAATCACCAGTGACAGAGGCACTCATTTTACTGGACAGGAGGTGCAGGCCTGGGCCCATACCAGTGATGTGCAGTGGCAGTTACATGTTCCTTATCACTCACAGGCAGCTGGAATGGTAGAGCAGTTCAACGGTTTGCTGAAGGACAAACTGCGGGCCTTAAGCCAGGGCAGGCATCATTGTTGCACTAACCTTCCACAGGCTACACGCCTTCTGAATGAGCAGCCCCGAACGGGGTTGCTTCCTCTTGACAGGGTTGTAGCGGGCTTGCCACAGGCTATCAAAGTGTTCCTGGGCACCACTGCTAAACAGTTCTTGCCCCACACCTACCAGAGAGCTTTGCTCTTGTGGCCCTAGAACCTTTGGAAGCAGGTAAGCAGGCTCCCTGGTCATGGCCCTAGACTATACAGGTAACTCAAGAACAGTGGGTGGCCCTTGTGGAGCCCTGGGGACAGGACTTACCAATGGATTGCTGGTAGAACTCTGGATTTGCATTTGGCCCACGTCCTTGTGAGCGTCACTCCTGATCACAGAAGAGGGTTCATTGTTAACAGGGAGTTTTGTTTTTAGCCTCTGGCCCATTCCTCTCTGTACTGTAGCACCAGTGAAGACTCCCTGATCTGATACCCCTGGAGAAACTGTCTGGTACCATAAGCCAGGGGCAGCTCCTCTCCCAGCCACCTTTCTATCTCAAGATAGGCTGGTGGCCTGTGTCCTCCCAGAAGGATGAGACTTGCCCTTAATGGCCCTTTGTCTGCTCTATCCTATCACCCAGGCTGACAACAGGGAACAGTGCCATGTCCTGGGCTCATGTGTTTGCTGCTGCCTGCAATGCTTCCCACTGCTGGGTATGTACTGAACTACCAGTGGTAGCGGCCAAGTGACTGCGTGGCACATTACTCTGGCTACAGCTGAGAACTGGACATGGCTACATACCTGGAACACCACACCCAAATGGAACCAGCGATGGCGAGCTATGGAAGCACTGCTCTGTCAGGACCATTGCTACTCCCCACCCCTCATAGGCTATGCCATTTCCAATGGGTGAGGATGGCTGGTGGAAGAACATGTGGAATTGCAGGAGCAGGGCCCTCACTGCATAGAGCAAGTAAGATCTGTGCTCAACTATATCATGGGGTGGCTACCCCCTGAGCTGTGTGCTAATACCACCCTTGCTAATATTTGCAGTTTCTGGTGGAATGAGAAACATTATGCTGGTACAGAACCTATCGACTGGCTACCTGCAGGATATCTCTAAGTCCATGGGCACTACGGCTGGCCCTACGTTCCCCTCTGATTGTACTGGCCATTGTACCTGGGGACATCATATTTGGCTGGATGCATATTATCTATCTTGTCCCAATTGCCTTGTATATCACCACTGGCACTGGCAGAAATGGGCAGCAGAGTGGTTCTACTCCCTGGCATTATTCATTCCAGGAGTGGGATCCTTAGATGTAGAATTGCAGGTAGAAGCTTTAGCCCAGCACACCACACGTGCATTAAACGCTACGCATCAGGCTATCACCCTTTTAATGGATAAAACCACACAAATGTGGAAAGTACTTCTGCTGAACCGCATAGCTCTTGACCTCCTAACTGCTGCCCAGGGTGGCACCTGTGCCCTACTCCATGGAGAGTGCTGTGTCTACATTTCTGATCATGTCTAGCAGGCACAGGCAGCCCTCCAGGAAATAGATGCTGAAGTCCAAGCCATCTGTGCCTGGGAGAAGACCCCTTGACAACTTAGTGGAATTCCTTGTGGTCCTCCTGGTGGTGGACAGTAGCCGTCCTAGCCCTTGTAGCCTATAGCCTGGTAGTATTCTGTTGCTCTTTATATTGTTGTCATGGATTGTGGGTCAAGGTAGCAAAGCACCCTCCGGGCCAGATCCCACACCGCAACCCTGTAGGGGTAGAGTGTGGGTCCCAGGTCTTGCTGTGATCCAGGCTTGTGGCTAGGGATACAACTTTGGATTTAAAATGTTATTTTAATGTAATAGGGTGCCTGCACCTCACTTATGTAAGTGTAACTCAGCTTATTGTTTATCACTCATGTGTGGCAGAATGCCACTGTTTATCTCTGGCATGTATAAAGCCCATGCAATCCCTTAGTGCAGAATTGCACTCTCCCTGTAATAAAGTTGGTGCTTGCTGTTCCATTCTCATTTGGCTCCTCATACATTCTTTCAACTCAGCGTCTCACCACTGAAACCTTTTCTTCTTGATCGGCTTAGTGCTGACAGTGGGAAAGGATGTTTATTAAATGAGGTTGGCATAATTAGCTGTTCATCTGGATATTTAGAAGGATAAGGACCTAAGTGAGATTGCTTTTGTTCAGATCCCAGTTGGTGTCTTAGCTGTATAAACTTGGGCAGTTCCTTAAATTTTCTAAGCCTTAATTTTCTTATCTCTCCTTTCTCACAGAGCACCTGGCATACAGAAATTTCTCAGTAAATGCTAGCTGTTATTGTTACTCTTATTATTATTAATTTTTCACATTATAAAAAAATTAATGCCAGATGGATTAAAGAGCTAAATTTAAAACATAAAAAATAAAAATAACAGAAGGAAGTATAGGAGAATATTTGCATAGTCTCAGTTTGAGAGAGATTTAGCTTACGGCAGGACAGGAAACTCAGCAGCTATAAAAGAAAAATCTGGAGTTTGATATCATAAAAATTAGGATCTGCCTAAGAAATAGTGGTAGCAAAGTCAGTATAGGACAGACAAGAAAATATCTTTGAAATATTAAAAACTCCTAAAATCTGGTAAGAAAATAGAAAATGAAAACTGGGCAAAGATATAAATAATCATTTCACAGATGAAGAACTTCATGTACCTGCTAAATGTACAAAAAGATGCTCAACTATACTAGGCCAGAGAAATGCAAATTACAATGGTAATGAGCTGTTTTTTTAATCCATCAGACTGAAATCAATTTGTAAATGTATCAATTTATTAGATTGTTACAACCAGCTCTGGCTAGAGAATGGAGAAGGAAGCAATCCTCAGCATTGCTGACCAGAGTTTGTCAATTCTTGAAGAAGTAAAATCAGGTGGCTAATCGATTAAACTTAAACTTGCACATACCTTTAGACCCAGCAATCCCACTTTTGAAAATCTAACCTATAGAAATAAAAGTGCCAATAATTAAAGAATAGGTA